>RXPK01002632.1:0-91066 GCA_004143645.1 Protaetia brevitarsis | reverse complement strand
AAATTACCTATAATTTAAAATGTTTTAAAAGATGTGTGCAGATTTCATTTTGAAAAACGAAGCGCTTGCTATCAACGATGCATTGATAGAACCATGATACAAGAAAATAAGGTATGCTCATCTGAAAACCAAAACTCGTCTTTTTCGCGCATGGCCCTCAGATACGTCATCACTCGACTGTCGCCATTGTTGTTGATATATTTACCAAATTACTACATTTATTTTAACAAGTTTCAGTTTATTTTTAAATCGATTAGAATACTTTATTTAGTTTTTATTTAATGTTTTGTGTCAGCTTCTGCTAAATATACATAAAGATGTGGTAATCAAATTTATTCGAACAATGACTTTCATTTGCTTCATTGCACTAAAATAAGCAAAAATGAAATAAGTTAGTAGTTAAGTAGTAGTAAAGGCAAGCTGACTTTATATTAAGAGAATCATTCATCTGCACAAAGCAATAACATAAACATTTTTATGGCTGCAATTCTTAATACAAAAATTACAGTGATTTTTTTCAAAATAATTTTGCATTCAATTGAAAATTACATTTAAAAATGCGAATTAACTAAACATTTTGTTTCCATGCAAATTTGATTTAAAGAATTGGCAAGAAAACAGTTTTATTGATCTTAATAGGATAGATTTAAAAAAAAAATGTTAGCTAATTTTCTTTACATTGGTGATACCTATTAAATTATTGGATTGGTAGTATTGTTTGGCCCTCAAATACGTTACACCTAGATGCGCAAGAGCATACCTTATTTTCTTGTACCATGGATAGAACTAGATAGTAGAAGTGCTTAATCTACTATGGGGAAATGCATAACAAACAGAAGTAACATCTGCTCAGGCAACCAGGAAAACGATAAACTATTCTAGCCGCATAACGTCGATGATTAACATCGAAGGATGATTAAAAGCGTCATCATAGATGACTATTGTCTTTTACAGTGATAGCCGAGCTGCCCTTAAAGCCCTTAGCTGTTATAAGATCGCTTCAGGCGTAGTACTTCAGTGTTACAATGCATTGGAAGCAATCGCTATTGATAATGACTTGATACTCAGATGGGTTAAAGGTCATAAAGCTAATCTGCAAAACGAGGCTTCTGGTAGATTGGCGAGACGGGGCTCGTGTTCTCCTTACATGGGACCGGAGCCTGTTCTTCCCCATTTCTTCGGCTACATTAAATACCCTAATAAACCAGTGGACCACTACTCTACACGAGAAGAGATGGGCATCCATAACCACCTGCTGTCAGGCACACAAAGCCATACCCAGGCTGTCGTCTAGGACAGCAAAATACAGTCTGCAACTTTCTCGTAGTAAACTACGTCAAGTTGTAGGGCTATTGACTGGTCACTGCAAACTTAATAAACACATGCACCGCATAGGACTGACTAGCAGCACAATCTGCCGTGCATGTTACCTAGAGGACGAGACACCGGAGCACATCTTATGTGACTGTCCGGCGCTTGCCCAACTTAAAGGTTCCATCCTGGGGGAGTTCTGGCCCAGTATGGCCAGCTTTGGGGGCGCTTCACATGCTACACTGTTCATTCTTCGCTTGGGTTGGCTCG
Organism: Protaetia brevitarsis; assembly: GCA_004143645.1. Lineage (NCBI taxonomy): Eukaryota > Metazoa > Arthropoda > Insecta > Coleoptera > Scarabaeidae > Protaetia > Protaetia brevitarsis. The sequence goes on along the minus strand of RXPK01002632.1, from coordinate 89,485 downwards.
AGTAGGCTGCGGGTGTGACCCCACCTAGGGAAGGTAGCACAATGTGCCCGGTTAGAGTGGCCTAAGTGCGCGTGGCTAGCCACTCTTCCCAACCAACAACCCAGAATCTAGAATCCACAGATGACTTTATTTCGCTTTTGTTTTTCTTTAATAGTTTCAAAAGGATGATTAAAGGTTTCTTAAAGCAATAAAAATATGTTTCTTGTAGGTATTTATTTAAAGAAAATAAGAACATGTTCAACCTAACACATTCGTTATTTGGCGATGCAATCGTATTTTGTCATTAGCAATTAGTTGAATCAAACAAATATTTACTTAATGTCAAATCCAGCGTAGCATTAAGAAATTCATTTAAATTACAAATATATACAGTCGCGGACACAGTAGGAACAGTGAGGTGCAAATATAAAATATGCTTTTTATACAAAAACGCAACTAAAAAAAAATGCAGTATCGTAAATAAATTTAAAAAACGTAAATTCTTATGGACAGATAAATAAGTACACTATAGTTCTTGCTGATTTTGAATGAGAAATAAAATAAAATTGATTAATATTTTGTTGGATATCCCTTTGCTTTTATTATTGCAGCACATCGTTTAGGCATATACTTTATTAGTACTTGACAACGTTCTGGAGAAATGTTTTTCCACATGTTTTGCACCAGCGTAAAAAGTTCGTTCAAATTAGACACCTTTATATCTCGCAAACCAAGTTTCACGTCAATCCACAGATGTTCTATCGGGTTCAAGTACGGGCTACATCATGGTCATTCAATAACATCGTCCGCATTATCTGCAAACCACTTTTTTACCAACTTGGAAGTATGTTTCGGGTCATCCGGCCTCAGTTAAGGAGTTAGAACTTAGGAGCAGACGGATAGAAAAATAGTAAGATGGTCAAAATTTAATCCATTACTGATAGCTATCGATATTAATAAAGAGCTTGCAGCCAGTTCAATTAACATAAGCACACGAATAGTTCAAAGACGTTTAACTGAGGCCGGTTTGCCGACTCGTTTTTTCAAACTTGTGCTCATCTGATAAAACTGCCCTTACGAAACTAGTTCTTTAATACACTATTTCATCATATCTATGAAGATGCATCCCTACATCTAACACATTCATGGCATACTGGAAATCTATTAGAAGTTTAAAAACGCAATATTTCAGTTAATATTGAAAATTTGCTATTTGATTATTATAACACGACCTAGTATGGTTGTAATTAAAAAATAATAATATGACATAATAACTCAAAATTTGTGGGAAATGTAGATTTTCCTTCTAAATTCCAAATATAAAAATATATACCAAGATAGATGTAACGTACAGCAGAAATTCCAATCTTTTTTCTAAAAATATCTTGAACACGGTAAGATAATTTTAAAATTTGATTTTACCAACGTTTGGAAAAATATTAAATTATGTTCATCGAATTTGGGACGCCTGTACACAATTACGGGCATAATACAATATCTACATGTATAATATACAATAAATTATTTCTGAAAATATCAAAGTATTTGTTGTGTGTTGTATTATTTCCAGCGAATAAAAAAATAATCTTGTACTACATTTTAATATCAAACAGCAGATCTACGTATACGAGGCAATTATACGTGTTTAGTGGGGATATCATAATATGTATGTATAAAACTCCAGCCTTGCATGTCTGATTTAACAAAGTTTTTCAATAGCGTAGCATACGACGGTTACATTCATGTTTGTTAATTGCGGGCAGAAGTATGAAACATCATAATTATATACGAAGAATTGAAAGAAAAAGAAAATACGGTTTGGAGTTCCAAATAAAAATAATTTTATTTTCCATATCGCACTACACAATTTACATAAATACCCTACACGTACAACGTTTTATACAAAACATAACAGCACCAGGGCGATAACAAAGAAATACTGACGACATTTTCATGATTACACGCAGTGCAGTAACTGCCTACGAACAAAAGCTTCTGTTGAAATGTTTTACACTTGCCACTTTGGCGGTGTCATTTAATTATGAATAAACAATTTGTGAATTTCTATCTACACAATTATTTTTAATATATAAATACCTACATATGTACAACATATAATTTAACGCAAAACAATATATACAGTTATGATTAGAATGATTATGTTCGATATAAATATAATTAATATATGGATGTAAAAGTTATTGACAACATAGATCCTTTAAATAAAATAATTTTAATCCTTAAAACATCTATGTTAAATTTGTGCGCAATGTTCATTTGATACGACTATGTATATTTTGCAATAATTATTAATGATACTGATACTGACTGTACGTAAACCGTACATGAAAATTACAAGAATTCCAACGAATGAAAATACGTCAAGTTTTGCAACGTTATTCTTTATATTCTTGTCAAGTGTGACGTTGTAATAACAGTTGCACAGCTAAAGAAGTTGTATATACAAAAAGAAGGCGACTGTGCATGCACATTGAATTGCTGGTAATAGAAGGATTAAATAATTAACGACTTAACACATCGTAGGTGCTTGTAAAGAGAAAATAACAGTCATAACGGATCTGAGGTGATGTGGCTAAGTACAATGAACTAAGAAAATGTCTGGGATTTTAGTAGAATGTAAATATATTAAGGAAGTATATAATAAACAATAACAAAAAATAATTAGGATAAGTATTTATTTAGAAATAATTAGTAATAAACAAATTATTTCTGCAAACCCTTATTGGTAAATGTTATATGTAAAGAGAATTATTCTTTATAACACCTACAAGTACAACATTGATTTAAGAATATTAATTATATTCCTTCTAGAATAATTTTTTCAAGTTGGAGATATATAGATGCCTAATTATTTATTGTTTTTAAGGTTAAACAATTTCTAAACATAAATCTTGAAGTACTTTTAAAAAATCTAAATATTATTTGGATTTTTTGAGGGTACCTCAAGATTAGATAGAGAGAGTAAAACCGTTTGAGCTACCAAGTGATCATTGGGATCCAAACACTCTGAAGACCCGTTTAAATTGAGCCGTTTAGTTCATATTTTCAATAAAAGATGAACGATGTAAATGCTACCAGAGTTAAGAAGTGATTAATGAATTAGTATACACTTGTGAAACTTTTGATACCCTTAGCTGTAGTTAGTTTTTTAATCAAAGTACCTATTTTCACTGGCTATGAACTGGATATACTTTAGATCTTCAAAAAATATTTTTTTGTGTTCATGTTAAGTCAGGTGTCAGATTTAATTGAATGTAAAATGAGAGCAAAAAAATATTGTGTTATTTTGTATACATCAACCAGATTTTTATTTAAAATTACTTGTAAATATATACGCAAATGGTCAAGTAGGGTATCAATACTACTAATCCATGTATGCAAATTCGTGTGCAAACGCACTGCTTTTATTTCTTATTTATTTTAATTAGCCTGAAATCCACATCATGTATGCTACTCCTTGTTAAAATACAATAAAAGACGTACTCTGATGTAATAAAAATATATTAATAATAATTATAAATTCTGCGCCATCTATCAACAGAAATGTGAAATGATAACGCATGTCGTTCAAATAATCGTTTAAATCGTTCTGTATATGTTGATCAGTCCGAATAGATACAAAATGTGTCGTAAGACCGACTCGTTTAAATGAACGAATTACGAACTCACAGATACGCACATATACTTCCATATCTACAACTGCGCGGTCTGTCAAAGAACTGTAGGAATGATTCACGCTGAACTCAATAGAAAGATCCGCTTAATCTTTTCACAGTGATTCGGAACAATTCGTTCAATTTACCGATCATCAGAACGGGTCTATCGTGAACGACACATCTCTACTAAGTACAATCCAGTAAATACTTCAATTTAGTGATAATAAATATCAAAGGGTAAAAAAAAATCAAAACGTTTAAATGTAATTACTGACTAACATGTTTCGACCGAATAACCATCTTCAGACCCTTGTTAAAGTTGACAAAAACTTAAAAAAGTTGTTGCCAAGTTTCTAAATTTTTGTCGATTTTAACAAGGCTATGAAGATGGCTATTCGACCGAAACATTTTAGCCAGTAATTACATTTAAACGTTTTGATTGAGTTTTTGTTTTACCCTTTGATATTTTATTATCACTAGACATTACTCAATTTGGACATAACCATGTATTACTATTTAGTTGATATTTAAATTCGGTGAATGTGTTAGATTAATCTTATATTAATGCCTATGAAAAGTTTATATAGCGGATGCAGATAGCATAACTTCAACAGAAATTGTAAAAATACGTAATAATTATCCCTAATTATCAGACTTTCAGTAAAAGTTAAATAAATCTTAATATTGCATCATTTTTTACTTCTAAACTTTGATGGCATATTGTCTTGACGACGTACCAGAAATTTTCATGTATGCCTGTTACAAAGAGACAATTCTATTCTTATTTTTAAGAGATATCCTTTCATAATAAAACTATTTTGTTTGCTGAAGAAATTTTTCAAACTTTTCTTTTAGCTGCTGTCCAATATTAGTGTGTTTCAATATAAATATTATAAATGCATTTATTGTGTTGTAAGCCAACAGCATATTTAGTAGTATTTTATATACAAGCTCATTGGAAAACAATTTCGTAAAGCTAACTTCAGTAAATTCCACTCATCAAAATAAGACAAAGCGTTTTTATAGATCTACAAGCTTTTGCTTAAGGAGATAGGATAATTATTTTCTTATTATAAAAAGTTGATCTTTTTTAACAGGTAAAAATATATTAATAAATAATAAAAGTGCAGACGAAAATTGTATGTTTGCTACTCCCGCAGAAATCCTAAAATATGTAGAGGCCAAAATAAAAGAAAGGATTAGCACGTTGATAAAGTAGATATAGCACCAGGAAAGGATTCCACTTCAATGAAGAAACGTTCTGATATGCCCAATTCCCAAAAATTACCGAACTAAAGCCGATTGTTGAAACTATTAGTTCATGCCATATACAAAGTTTTAGTGGGAATCATTAGAAATAGACTGAGCTCTTGTCATAATGATTTAGTAGGAGAATATCAGGAGGGATTTAAAGGTGTAAGGTCAACGAATGAACAGATCATTACGTAAAAAATGGAACTAAATCAAAGCTAGGAATAAAACATATCCTAGTTCGCATATCCTCTTTATTGATTTTGTAAAAGCGTACGACTCAATAGAGAGAAGAAAAATATGTGAAGCAATGCAAAAGCTAAACACCTAAACAAATTAATTAAGCTAACAAAAATAACACTGGCAGATACAAAGTAGAAAGATATCGCACAGTTTCGAGGGAAAGGCCGAAGTTAGATAAAGATACCCATAATCTACGGTACTAGAAAATCGAAATCCTGGACGTAGAAGCATTCCATCTTCTTCGCAAATGTTCGTTTATACTAACTCTCATAAAAGATATCGCCGTCTTTTTTTTCAAGTCAGTAACTTTCAATATGTTACAGGTGTATGTACGCTACAAATAGCATAAAGAATGGTAAATATGCAAATTGGTAGAATGGCAGCAATCTATCCAATACGCTGCATATATTTCAATGTAGATCGAACTATCGGCATGTCATCTTAGGTGTGCCGCAGTGTTTTGTGTTGGGTCCTGCACTGTTTTCATTTTACTCTAACGATGTAGTAAGTATTAATATCTCAGATGTTGTGTTGGTTATGTATATGCAGATGATAATACATTTCTGATCTCTGATGAAAACCAGAATAATTAGGAATTAATCAATCAATTAATGCCAATCACTACTGAATTTGATGAATGTTTTGTGTAACACAAATTTATTGAAATTTAATGCAGATAAAACCTAGATAGCCCGTTCTCATAAAAGGCAGAAAAGTTGCACTAGTATAGAAGTGACTGTTGACTCCCAAATGTTGAACAATATTGTCAGTTTCTGGGTTTGACTATAGATAGACATTTAAGCTGGTAGTGCCATTGTAGAGCTTTGGTTATTAAATTTATTATCTGTTATTTGGTTCTAAATGAGCCTATTCGAATTAATTTTTTATTGCTCAGAAACTGATTGTTGAAGTATCAGTTTTATCACTATCTCGATAGTTTATTTAGGTTATTTGGGCTACTTTCGTGTCTTGGCTCTGGCTGGTCTTTTGTCTATCAGTTGTCGGTAAATAAGCGTCTGTTTAATTTAATTAAGAATATCAAGTATTTAAACTAGTGTGCACATTTATTACAATACTGTCAAATTTGTGATTATGATTGTTATGAAAGTAAACAAATAAATAAAATGAGTGATATAACGTAAAAATACATAAAAACTTTTTAATTTGAATTAAACTTGTAACAAATATTTTGATACATTTTTTTTTTGTACTGTATATGCCCCGTTCAAGTTTCTAATGTGTAGTTTTGTCCAGTTTATTTTTTATTTTATATCGTTATTGTGTAAGCTTTATTATTGTATAGATATTATTACATTTACCATTTTTATTATCTTATATCACATCGTGGACAATGTCGATGTCATTTTGTATCTGATCATGAGAATAATAATTATAATTAAATAATATATAAAATAATAAAATTATATTATATTAGTATTTTTGTTTTAATCGCTTATGTGCTTTTAAAAGAACTTTAATTTGTATAATTTACGATAATATTTGCTAGTTTTGTACAAATAACGTAAACAACATTTATTTATAGCATTACAAAACAATTTTCTTGCGGAAATTGATGAAATGCATATCATTTAATTTTTTTTCAGATAGCCTAAAATTATATCCATTGAATAAGCCTGAACTGACACAATTTACTTGTCATTATCGGTATTTCAGTTATACAACATTATAAATATTAAGTGACAGGAATTAGCAAACTCAGTACACCAGCAAAATTGGTTTATTCTAATTGTGAACTTGAGTACATGTACAATTTATACGTACTCCTACAGGTAATTTTAACGTGATAGGTAAAAGAAACTAGATATTTTTGATATTTAGCGCAAGGCTAAAGAAAAGCGCGGTATATATTAATCGTCTAGACAATATCTATACAGAGTGGTAAAAAAAGTAGGGTAATAGGCTTACAATTAATATTATTTGTAAATGCCTTAAACGTAATTAATAATTCCTACAAATTTTAACTTTAATTGTTATAGAATAAACTTGTAACTAAAATCATGATTTTAATTGATTCAGTAAAAGAAGCCATTAATTGAACAATTGTTTATTCTTATTTCTTGCGGTAGTTTTTTCAGCAACGTTTCAACCAATACGTCGGTCTTTTTCAAGTTGTCAAATTTAAAAAAATAAGATCACAAATCACCTTAATAAATTATTTATTATTAATTTGTGGCTTATTTAATTCTGACAGCTTGAAAAAGACCGATGCATTGATCGAAACATAATTTAACAAACAGAAATATACATCTGCTCAATTAGAAGCATGTTTTAATTATCGACCGTTTTACTAATTGAGATTTATTTTCATTGTATTTGCATTTAATTTCATTGTACATATAATGGATATTCATTTCATATATAGGGTGAATTTTTTATCTTAAGACAACGGAATATCTCTAAAACACTGCATCAAATCAAGAAAAGATAAGATTTGTTATAATGTAGGGGGCTCAATGAATGGTGCCGAACTCGACCAACGCTTGTTCAAGGATTACGCCAGAAACACTTATCAGTTGTGTGCAATCATTCCAATTGCGACTAAATAAATGTATCGAAGTGGAAGGGCACATTTTCGAACACATTTTCGAACACATTTTCTGAAATGGGTATGATAAAGTAAAGTTCTTCGTTGTTGAATGGCTTTTTGAAATGTTATTTAATGTTAACATAAAAAAAAACACAAAATCATGTTTGCTTGCTTCTCCTTTTAGTGTATTTTTTCTAGACGTTCACAATCACTTTTTTTGCGATTACAGCGCAATCTGTTACGAATAGAAAAAAAGTTTCAAACAAAAATTACATACTTCATGGCTTAGAATCCGAATCTGCAATGCAAAATGGGGGTTCCCATTTAAGATTTCAAAGTTGTCCCCCTTCCCACTCTAGGGGGGTGAGGTGAGGGATCGAGTTCGGCACCATGTAGTGAGCCCCCCTACATTATAACAAATCTTATTAAGATCTTTTTTTGATTTGATGCAGTGTTTTAGAGATATTCCGTCTCAAGATAAAAAACTCACCATGTATATATTATCAATAAAATTATTTATAATACTTATGAAAAACTATAGTTGGTATAACAAATATTATCCATGGATCAGTGTAAACTGAATGATTTTTACAGTATTAAAAACGATTATACTTCACTAATAAATCTTACTACCACAATCAAAGATTGTAATTAACATTTTATCATAAGAATGAAACATTTCGTTCTGCCATTATTTTAAATTACAATTAGTATTTTTCTGAGTATTTTTACCAAAAAGGGGTGTAAGTTCACTACAACTTCTTACAGTGTATGTTTTTTTTTTATTTAAATAAGTGGTCATGAATAGGCCAATACGTAGATATTTTAAATCTCATCTCAGGAATTTGATACTCTCGCATGTTTATGTAGATGGAGGAAAGGATTTAAACAAAGCTGTAGCCAGAGATAAGCTAGGACAGGCGGCGCATGCTCTGGAGAAATATTTGTCAGCTCTAAATTATTCCTAACATAACTGAAAAATCGAGCATGGGGGCAGCATGTGGCGTCAACAAAATTTGCCAATAATCGTTCAATTTCTTGCGGTTTTAACGAACTAGTATTTCGTAGTACGTACGATATTGATGAACAACAAGGAATTACTTTATTTCAAAATTTATTTCAGTACACACTATGGAAGGATGAAAAATTTAATAACAATTACTTTTATCACTAAAGGTTTATAAAATAAGAGAATGAAATAAAAAAAATGGCATTGAATGTTTTAAAAATAGCTAAATCAAATTCAAAGTTGTCATATTGAAATTAATTGTGAATAGGTAAGTCACTTATAAGAATTAAATAGGACATCTTTCAAGATAAATAGGTGCACCAAGAGGAAGAAGTATCCGCGGAGCTTGGTAGTAAAGAACTAACATCCAGTGGTATCTATTGCCGCCAGCCGAAGAAAAAATACCTAAATTCTTTTCGTTTATTTTATTCAATAAAGCCCGATATTTACAACATATCCCGTAAATATTATGTTCACGTCATCTTTTCTTTACTACCAAGCTCCGTAAATACTTTTTCCTTTTGTTGTACCTAACATACAAACAAAAGTTATTTTTAGGGAAATAATAATGAATCAGACTGTTAGGTTGTCGATACCCGCTCTTTTTAGGAGTCGGGTGCACGTCCAGTGCATTACCTTATTCCAGGTTACCTGATGGGTATCGAGGGTGTGGGTATAACCCGAAATCGGTATTACTCGTAATCGATTCTCCGGGTACTCGAAATCGGGTAGTCCGCTGCCAAAAAATTGGGTACCGGGGTACCTGAAATCGGATACCCGGTTTCGAGCAACAGCCCTAATATTGGAAGACATAACAAAGAAAATATCTTTACAATCTTTCATTTGAGGATTTGACATTAATATCTACAATTTCTTTTTTGTTTTTTGGCCTGCGGGGTCAATCGTTACGCCACCGGTTGTAAATAAAGAAACAAAAGTAATAAGACATAATGGACGCTATATGTATTTACTTGTATTATGATGGTCCCAATGGGCCACTTTAAGGATGCACAAGGGACATCCACTTCACAGTCTGGGGCCTATCAGACTGACTAACGAAAGTACACATCACAGAGTTCGGCCAACGGAAAGTAGGATTTACATTCAAGGTATCAATTTAGGAAGTACTACGATTTCTTTTCTGGTGACAATTTGGCAAAGATTCTGTTCAGAAAGATGCAACACATACACGCTGCAAGATATTAAGAGAGGAACTTTGATATAATAAATTTTTATGCTGTGACCAAACGCATAAAAAAATGTTTAAGTGGTGTAAACGTGGTTGGTAAGTATGTGGTTTTTGCAAGTCACCGCATATGAATTAATAAAACGCCAACTTTAACGATCCTTCTTAAACTGAATTACATACACTAAAAAATATAGTTAATTCTTCTTGGTAAAATTATTTTTTTTTTGGCAATTCTTCCCATTGAATGAGGGTAAATGTACAGAAACTTAAAGAAAATGTCAAAATGTTGGAAATTTTCCCATAATATAAGTTTTTTACGCGAATATTGATAAGAAAACTTGTGTTTCTCAGAAAGAAATCTCTTACATTGTAATATTATTCAGAAAAGTTCTTTGGAAAATTACGGTTATAAATAAAGTAATTTTCATTCATTTTTAATAAGGCGCGCATGCGTAAACTTAGAATGCTCTAGTTCAAGTCAGACGTAGACAGAACTGACATGGTATTCGGTCACACGTGGTTCTGTTATTTTAGAATTACAGTAATACCCCGTATAATGCGGTCCCGAATAGTGCGTGATTCGCAACAGTGCGGTTAGGTAAATGCAACCTTGCCAGAATAGTGCGGTTTTCAGACAATATTTTCGGGGCTTCCCCATTCTCTGCTATATTTTGTTTGTGTTGTCTAGCGCGCTCCCGAGAGTTCGTGCCGGTAATCTATCACTGTGTTTAGTTGCTGTAAAACAGTGGTCACTTCCGTACCGTGCCTATTACTGTACCACAGTATTCTGTTATTAGCTAGTATTAAGGTGAAGTAGAAATGAGTGAAAAAAGAAAACGACAGTGGCTTACAGTTGAGGATAAACTCACTATTATAAATCAACACGAAAATGGTGCTACATCTGCAAAAATAGCTAGAGATAAAGGCATGAATGAGTCATCTGTACGAAAAATAGTTAAAGAGAAAGAAAAGTACAAGATCTGGGTAAAGGGGACGAAAAAGAAGTTCAATATTAATAAAAATGGAACGTTCTCTCTCTATATGGATTGAAGATTGCCACCAGAAAAAAATTCCATTGAGTCAAACGATTATTCAACATAAAGCGCTGAGCCTCTTTAATGTTATGAAAGAGCGTGAAGGAGATAATTCTCAAGACCACAACTTTGAAGCAAGTCGAGGTTGGTTTGATCGATTTCGCAAACGGTATGAAATACACAATGTGCGAATTTGTGGAGAAAGTTCCAGCGCAGATAGTGAAGCGGCTTTAAAATTCCCAGACACACTACAAGGAGTTATCGAAGAAGGTGGATTCACGGAGCATCAAATATTTAATGTAGATGAAACAGGGCATTTTTGGAAAACTATGCCAACAAGAACGTATATTCCAGAGAGTGAAAAATCGCAGCCGGGATTCAAAACTGCTAAAGATAGACTGACATTATTATTAGGAGGAAATGCGGCTGGTGACATGAAGTTGAAACCAATGCTTGTGTACAAGTAAGTCAATTTTAAAATATTTTAAATAAACTTATTGGAAATGTTTATCAATTGTATATTTTATTTTTGTACAGATCTAAACATCCAAGGGCCTTCAAAAATTCTTTAATGGATGATCTTCCAGTCATATGGAAATCGAATGCGAAAGCATGGGTGACAAAAGAACTATTTGAAGATTGGTTTCTAAATTATTTTTGTCCAGCTTGTCAATTGTACTGTAAATCTAAAAACATTGATTTCAAGATATTGCTACTTCTTGACAATGCCCCTGGTCACCCTTCTAATCTTTTGAATCGAATTGAATGAAAATGTAACTGTGCTTTACTTTCCCCCCAATACAACATCACTAAATGGATCAAGGCGTAATCGCAACGTTCAAAGCTTACTATGTTAGACGCACTTTCGCTCAAGCAATACCCCTAACAACAGGAGAAGATTCCACGATGCTGTTACCTGAATTTTGGAAAAAATATGATGCTAAGAAAGCAGTAGATAATATAGATAAATCCTGGAAAGAAGTTACCAACAAAACCATGAAAGACATATGGAAAAAAATGTTACTTAATCGTGCAAATGAAACTCCTGTAATATTAGAAAATGATTTACAAAGGCTATCAGCGGTTATTTCTGAATTAGGGCAGAGTTTAGATGATAATACCTTAGATTCAGGGAGTGTATTACACAATCTGCAAACAAATTTCGAATCCTACAGCGATAGCAAACTGACTCTTGAAGATGAGAACATGATAGAAAAATCAGACGAAGAAGACGTTCACGATAAAACGGAAATGGAAATGCATATTGATAAAGTGGAGAAAGGTTATTAAATTAGTAGAAAATGCCAGTAATTTAATTTTAGACCACGTCTCAAATATCGAAAGAAGTTCTCAAGCACGACATAAGTTAGAAAGTGCAATAAGATGTTATAAAATGCTACAAGCTTAATAAGTTTATTACAAAACAATAGTTTTTTTTATTCGTTCTATATCGAAAGTGCATATATGTGACATACATATAATGTTTATAAAAAATGATTTTGTCAAAAATGTTTGCAATTTATTTCATTACGTTATACTGCGTCTATTATACGTAGGATATAATATGCATTATGCTGTTTTAGTATTGCGCTTTCCTCGTATAGTGTGGATACAGTACTATACGGGGTATTACTGTATTATACTGATTACTAGTAGGTGGTATTTATACATATTAGAAACTCTGTTTTTCTTGATCTGTTTCTTTTTAATCTCTTAGTAGCTATTACGCACTCTGCTGCAATTTGAATATAGAATATCCAAAACAACTTTCATGCACGTTGGAATTAATTAAACATTATTTGTTAAAAACTCACCACGCATTAAAAAATTTAGTAATGTTTCTTGGTATAAATTACTTTTTTGGATAATTTTCTCTGAAGTCAAAATTTATGTTTATGAAGATAACAAATGGAAAACAGAAAATTTCATTTTCATTTCGATGACATTTTCCTTTTTGGTAGGAAAAAAAATCAGAAATTACATGAAAAGAAACATCTTGGAAAAATGCCTATAGTTAAAAGTATTACTTCTAAGAGCAAAATATCTGTGCGGTTTTAGGGGCACAAAATTGCCCCAAATTTGTACAGGAATTATACCAAAAAAAATTTAGGGTGCACATATTCAATATTAAAATATAAAGTTTTATTATTTACTTTTTTTTATTATTTCATAATTGAAATTCGCACATTTTCTGTATCTAGTAAGCAAATAATTTCTACAGATAAAAATTAAAACGATATTATGGGATTGGTCATTTTACTTTAGTTAATTAAAAGAAATAATTTGGCTTCAGAATGCGTGGGGATTGGTGGGAATTTTAAAAAGAAAATTGATCGCAAATCAAGTATTTGAAGCCGATAATTGTCATTGCACCAGAAAATGAGGAATGCATTGACGAACAACTAAAACATCTTATATGCAATCAGTATTTAAAAAGTTTAAGCAGATTACTTTTTTGCTACTCTGTATATTTTGGGCACTAACATTTTTTGAATCGAAATTTCGAATTTCTTAAACGGAAAATACTTTAAGAAAGTAAGGTATTCAGACATACATAAACATCTGCCTGAGGAGCTTTCCGTAAGAGTTAAAATAAACTTGTCAGTTTATTTGGCTGGCATGAATATTTAAGTATATTAAATAAGAACTTCACATTTATACAACATTATCTTTACGTATGTGCGAGTCTTTTTTTTGTACTGCAAATACAAAAGCATGAGTTTGTAAAAAGTATTACTTTATTTATGTGTGTTCGTGTGTTAGCAAACTATTTCTGAAAAATTTTGTCTACAGAAGTGACAAGCATGTGTAAGTGGTAAGTATGTTGATGTGAGTGTAAGGTACATTTGGTTTTAGTTTAAATTTGTTCGATGTAATTGATTTAATGTTGAAAATTTTGATTTGATTCTCTTTAAAATGAATATAAATTAAATTGATAAATAGTAATTCTTTGTAACATTTTATTAATAAACAAAATAGTTAAATAAGGTTAAATATTCATTTTGTTTTTGATGTTTATCATTTCTCTGTGATTATTCTATTTATATACCTAGCAATCTGTGTAATAGCAATAATGTTGTAATTACCTTATTAGTAAGTCAATTTATGTAATGTGAGTCGATTTGTGCTTATTTAATCAATTATTTTGACCTTGTCTGATTTGAATGTTTGTCAATATTAGTCTAAATTATTTTATGTATCTATAATTACAGGTAAAATTTACATGATGTGATTAGGTAATTGTAATTTAATTGTGAAATTAGTAAAAAAGTAACGTTAAATTATATTTTTAATTACTTGAGTGTAATTTTAATTTTATACATAGTTTTCGCCATCTAATTCATTTAGATTTTTATTTTAACATGTCTAGTATTCATTTTTCTAAATTGACTACATTCTTTCCTGACACCTGCCATTTTTTACAAACACTAGAACGATGCTTTGCTATTTCGGTTGTTTAAATTATTGAATGAAGTGTTAGGCATAAGGTGGCTCCATCTTTTCTTTCAGGACAACATTTTATTTATTGAATCCGTTAAAAAGCTTGACGTTAAAGACATTGTTTGCGTTGCAAAATTTGGAATATGGAACACGTTACATCATTTGAATAACACAGAGCTATGAAACTGTTTCAAGCTTCTCGTAAAAATCGATAAAGTTACCCACAATGCTACAAAACTTGACATATTTTCGAAATAATTTAATAAATATTGCTTTGTCTTCAGCATTAACCGTACTATACATCACTACAAATGAAGTTAGAAACAATAATACTTTGTACACCATTTACAGTTACAGATTCTGCTATTAATAGTTGAAAAACAATAACTCAACTTTGCCTACTTATCACAGTTACTGGTTTCAACAAACCTTCACTACTCGGTCGTGGTTCTGGTGATCGCGAACAACCTGGGTGTGCATTCAGCGTTTGCCCCAACGGTTGATTCACCATTTGCGGTATCAGACCTGGAAATCTGAGTCCAGCACCGTAAAGTTCCAAACCAGTCGGTTGTCTCAGTAAAGGGGACGTATCGTTAGGTTGCAACAATCTTTCCATACCAAACGGCGAAATGGGCGTAGGTTTAGGCAGCATGGGTAAACATGGATTGTATCTCTGATACATCGACGCGAGAATAGCAGGATTCGGATACATGGACATCAGAGAAGGATTGTATCCGGCGAATGGTATAGGATAACCCCCTAGGATCATGGATCTCTTAAACGCTGCAAGCCGTGATCTCGAAGCAGCAGTTGATCGTCGTCGAAGCTTACCAGTAGTGCCTCCGATGAAGACATCCTCGGCGGAAGGATCCAACATCCAGTAATTACCTTTCCCCGGATCGTCGTAATGTCTAGGCACTTTAACGAAGCACTTATTTAAACTCAAATTATGCCTGATAGAATTCTGCCAGCCTTGTTTGTTTTCACGGTAGTAAGGGAAGTTTTTCATGATATATTCGTAGATACCGTTTAACGTCAAACGTTTCTCAGGACTATTCCTTATAGCCATCATGATTAAAGCATTGTAACTATACGGCGGTTTATCGTTCGGCTTCTTCTCGTCTTTAGCATCACCTTCATCTTTCGATTCGCTAGAAACTTTAGAAGAGCAGTCTAAAGGTGGAGGCGTTCCAGTCACATCTAAATCCGAATCTGAATCTTCAGTATCGGATTGGTTATCGACGGATTCTTCCAGGACGGTCTCTGGGAGTATTGAACTTATATTGAAAGACTTGAGTGGAGTATGCGACGACATCCTTTTGATGATCTTCTTATAAATTATCACCTCTAAATTGACCATATTTACATCTCACGGATGGATTATTTCGACCCGGCTGAATCTGGAAGATGAAGGAAAACGGAACACTCGATTGAACGAAACGGGCACGCGCGCGACACACCTTGTGAACAGGCCGCATTCGCCGCCGAAGAAATCTTTTCCACATCTGCCACTAGACGGGTGCGTAAAACAACAAGGTTATATAACATCTGTATGGACGCCTTCTTTTAGTTGGCCAATGACGCTCCGCCAATGAGTGAGCTTTCGGTTTGTGAATGGGAAGGAACTCCGGTGCGGTAGTTGCGTGTAGAGGTGGAGCCACTGTAGCGCGAAATAAGCGGTCCCTGATTGATGTGCTAGATTGTTTGCTTATACTGTAATATGTGGTGGATTTTTGTTACGCAGAGCTGGTTCGGATTTGCCATCGGTCTTCTCTGTTTCACAATGTCGTCCTCCTCTTTTTCGTGTTTACTTTTATGTATGCACGTATGTAGATTAGCGATAGCCTTTTCATCATGCATTAATTTAGAAAATATCAGAATCCTTAATGTAATTAAGATATGGATAAAGTGTTACTTAGATTTATACAGGTTCAAGAAGTAGTTGTATTAATTCAACAATTAAATTAATTATTCACTTTCTTGGTTTTTGTATGTGTATAAGTATGCATAAGTAATTACAAAATTCTCGAATACCAATTAATTAATCAACTCTTGCAACTTCCATGTTTACCTGGATTTGCGACACGGCAGATTTCATTTATTGTTTTATGGTGTTTTGAGGGTTGATTTGAATAACTATCCCAAGAAACCAAGTTATGTATCAAGTACATCACTGCAATGTAGATATGTACATATCACAAGCCTGGTAATATGCTCAGTGCCGTGCATGTGTCTTACAAGTTAAGACTTAATGACCGCAACAAGTACACGTTACATCGACACGATGACGAAAAGGATATAAAAGTTCTAATATTTATTTATTTTATAAGGGACAGTCTAGTTATATAAAAAAAAACATTTAATAAAATTGAAGTTTCCCATACCTTAAGTTTTTGTAATGACTTAATATTCCAACAATGTTAGCTTTCGTAATACAACTAAGATCCTCAACAACCGCAAAAATAAATATATTTGGCTGACTCTGATACTGCCGCATGAACTTTACAGTTATAACTTTCTTGCGTAATTCAGTCACTTGCGCAACGAATTCCTTTTTAGATTTTTCATTGGAAACCATTACGAGTACAAAATCATTCTCTTTTAATTCGGCCTTCTTATCAATGGTTAATTCCCTTTTTTCACAAAGGCCACCCTCCTCTTCTTGCAACATCATCAGATGAGTTTTGACAAATATCTTCCAGCGCTATGTCCGACTCTGAGGAGGAACTTTCATTTCGCTTGCGCTTTGTATTAGTAAATTTATCACGAATTGGGTCATAGATACTTCGGTTAACACATTTCTTGTTTTTAGGTCGATTTTTTTTAGTTCACTGCAGTTCTGTATATTCATAAACTAATTTTCGCAGCTGAAGTGGAGTCACTCCATAATACATACTAGCTAAAGTCTTCACTTTTGAAGCAATATCGGCCTCCTGTTGTTTAGTAAATACTGGCTTTCTCCCCATGCTTGGACCGCTTTCAGTTAAAGACTTGTATCTTTGCTGAAATGTAAAAATGGTATGTGGTGATTTTTGGCCGCTTGTCTTTGGCTTATTCCATTTTTTTATTTCATCAAATGCACTTGACAAGTCCTCTTCAGTCCAAACAGCTTTCTCAGTAATCCGTTTGTAATTTCTTGGCATCTGAAAATGAATGAAATTATAAGTGGCTAATGGGGGTCAACTGACCGCAATTACTCAATCGTCCTAGGAACCGTTAAACAAATAATATAACAAAACACCCGAAAAAAAGAAGAAATCTAATCCGTGGATAAGCAAGTAGTCCTACTTACCTTCCAAAAAAATATATTTGAAAATTACAATATAAGAAGACAATCTTTTAAGACGTTAAACACCTGTAGCACTTACTTACATGGCAACCGCGGAAAAGTATAAAATGCCTGCTCAACGTCTACCGCTCAACTGAATTAAAAATTAGTAGGTCCTATGTGGTTTGATGTCGGTTCATTAAATGGGGCTGTATATATTGCAATTTTATTTGAAATAATTAGTTACATATTGTACTGACCGGTATTACCCTATGTCTGTCATTTTCCTGTTCTCCCTAATATACATTATAATGTATCTGAATGTTCAGTTTATGTTGTGTGCAAAGTCTATTTTGCATAATATTTATTTAATATGCTACTTGGTTTTCGGGTTGAAACCATGTTCTGCAAATAAACCTGTGTGACCGACGTTTCGTCCTCACTTGAATGAGACATATTTAGGTATTGCTACTAATGTTGCTGTTCAACTGAAACTGTAGTTTAACCGCAACCTAAGTAGCAGCTTCAAAGATATCTCATACGAGTGAGAACGATACGTCGGCCAGAAACAGTTGCAGGACACAGTTTCAACATAAAACTTAGCAATATGTGGTACTAAAAAGTCAAAAATTGACACTTAAGAGTTAAGTAAAACACCCTAAAAATATTTGCTTGTAAAACACAACTATACGTTCTTTAAATATATGTTAGTTATCACATTTAAATTTAACTTTTCGCTATCCAAACTACCTGCATCTTCAGAATGATCATCTATATTGAAATGTAAATAGCAATTGATATGTGATAGTGACATAGGTAACTTAAAAAATGTATAGAAAATAACACAAGTTATATGAAACTACTTTTTAATGATATAAGTTAAAAATACATACATACATAATTTTTTGTACACCGTTTCTCGTTCATCGTTGTTCAGAAAGCCTCAACTATTCTGCAGCTATACATTCAAATTCCATTTTGCTTATTAGTTATATGATATTCGAATACCATATAATTTAAAAATATATTTGGATAAAATGGAGACAAGTTCGAAGTATAAAGAAATTTTGCTCACACTGACGGCATTGGTATTGATGGCCGGGGAGCGAAGGATCACATTATGAGATGTCTTGCGAAGATGTACTCAGATACCATATCCATTAGTTGTTGATCGCTAGGTCTGACGAATAATTGTAGGGTTTGTGATGTACTGTCGATGGGTGTTCCAAATAGTATGTAGCATTTTTTTTTCTTAATATTTCAAATTCTTACTTCTGCACAATACCCATCCTATTTTATAAAGAGTTTGTTTTAAACTTCTAATTTGACTTCAGTAACCGTTTGTATTATGTGTTACAAAACCTTAACAGTCTCTGAAAATTAAAAGACCATTGTATTAACCAATAAAGTACTGGAATTTATGCTCTAAAAAGTAAGAATATGCAGTATATTTACATATACCTAGCAAATACCAATAAAATTTGACCGCAAAAGTGACTAACCTAGCAACTGATATAATGAGTTAAAACTTTTACAAGAACAAAAACAGCTTAACCTACAAAATTAACTGTGTTAATCATTTACCTTCAATGAACAGCACAAAATTTAAATTTTGGCAAAACCCTTCGAAGTTATCACTAGATATATTCGATGCATACAAGCTGATACACGTTGATGCACATATTCTAGACCTAGACGACATAGACAAGAATTTGAAGAAGGTGCAAAGCGGGCTTTGGGGTGTATGAAACCTCTAGTGACGCCACATTACGATAAAAAATTATGTACCATACGCAGAATTGTTACATAGTTTATGTTCTCTGATGTTTTATATCAGCTACATATCAAGCGTCTTAATAATAGATATCGTATTCATATATCTGTTTCATATGCTCACCATGTTAATATGTAATATGATATATACCAGATACATAGAATTGTTATACAGAGTGTATCAGATATAGAGGTAAATATAATAATATGTAGCAGCTGTAATCATATACAATCAAAAAGTCTTAATGCACAGGGGGTCTGTCTGTAAGCATTAACGAAAAAAAAATATTTTATAAATGCCGTGGACTAGAGCCGCACCTGTGTCCAACCTAAATGCTGTCCCGAGTATACCCCCACATACCACTATCATTCAGCAATTACCACTGTTAGTTTTGTGTGGATCGCCGCTCGGAGTGCAAGCCACTTCGAACATTATATATATATCTGGAAAAAACGATCCTTTTCAGGACCATCATGATTTCATATGAAGAAAATCGAAGCTTGATGCATCGGTAAAAGCGCGGGAATGTATAGATAGATAGTAAAAAGGCGTGCAAATTTTCTGTATCTACATTTATTTCTGTGTAATTCGATTCAATTCATTTTGCGTTATATGATTAAATAAATCCAAAAGAAATAACTCAGATTCATTTGTGACCGTTTATAACAACTAACTCTCGATTCGACAAAGCAAAAGAAAATATTTACATTTTTTAACTACTGAAGTCGCATATCCGGTAAACTCGAACGTCTTATCAGGATATTAAAAATAATTACTTTGTAGACTTACGTAGAATGCTCTTAACAAAAAAGGAATGTTTATTTTATAAAAGAAGAATTTTAAAATGCCTCAGTTTTCTATTTTACAAGGGCTTTATTTATTCAGAATGAGGTTAAATAACTTACGCATATCATTAAGAATAATACTAAATGAGTGCAATGTATTTATACATAGTACCACGTTTAGCGGGTGCTTAACATGACGTTTCCTTACATCAGGCCCGGACTAAACAATTTTTGGCTCTAAATTTTACTTTTTTTTATTCTTTAATGATGAATTCCGGTTTCGGTGGGTTTGTGCTTTATATGTCGTGTAGTTAACACCCAAGCAAAATTTACTTTTTTATTTGATACACCGTGTATAGTTTTGTTTCTGTTTATCAGGTACATAACAAGCAGAGAATATAATCTATTCGCATTTCAAATTTACCTATGTTCTCTGCGTTAATATATAAAATCGAAGTAGCCAGTATGTCTTCATCACGAATGGTTTCCTGGAAATGGTTATAGCCAGTACGTCTGACTATTTTAATTACATATAGCGTCTTTTTTAATTGCATATGGTGTCTTATAATTCGAATTTGTGCCATTTGTTTGATAAGAAAAAAATACATTACTTTGCATTGGATTTTTACTTTCTTCTACATATTAATACTTTTCTTTATTTTTTTTTCTCGGTGGACAATGAATTTGAACGAAAACAACGTTTTACTACATCTTTACTCCCTTGGACCACTTGGAAGTGCTGCCTTAAGTAGATTATGGTCGGACATGACAATTTCGCCAAGTTTCAAAAGCATTTTTTTTACAATTAAATATGTTCAATTAACCAGTTAGGTAATTTCACTTGTATTTAATTGCAACAAGCAATATAAAATTATTTACTTATAACTATCTTGTTCATTCGAATTTACATTTATTTCGTCACTTCTCAAAGAGGAGTGTTTAACTATACCATGTGCTTTATTCATTATGAAGCGGTTTTTTGTGCCATCGTTAAAATTATATAGAAAAAAAACTTCCCCTCTTGTTTACATAATATTGTAAATACAATCAATATCTATGGAGAAAAAGACCAGTTTTTATTCATCCTACCAACTATACTTTACACGCAACTTCTCGCAACTTTATTGCCCACCATTAACTTGTATTATTATTATAAGTTTTACACAACATCAACCCCTTTGCCTTGCGTATACGCTTGTAGCTTGGAGAATATTACGGCCATTGCATACCCTCTTCTATAACCAAGCATCACTGGGTAACACTCATTCGTTTTGCGGCTGTGAATAACACAGTTTCCTTCCTTTACCCCTCTATTAAGTTAAACGGTTATGTATGGGCCCTTATTCTTGCGATTATTTGTTCCGACGGGGTGAGAAAAAGGGGTGGTTTCTACCGATAAGAGAAGCGCATATGGCCACCAACGTTATGAATTATTTATCGATTCTTTAGCACATGTGTAAGTGAAAAGGTATAGTGGAAATGTTTGTATGGATACAAATGCGGATGATTTACAATTAATGGCAGTAGTATTGGGGCGGTAATTTTGTTTTAAAATATATGCTAATCTTTAAATGTTAGGCTAGATGAATAAGAATAGAAAGGATTTATTATAAACTGCCTAAGAAATTGATTATATTAATTTATATATACATTCATGAATAATAAAGATACAAAAATGTGCTTGGATTCTCTATTATTTAATTATATTATCAAACCAACAAAGTTCGTTTAAAAAAAAAACTTACTACCGAGTAAAGAATAACTTTATATAGATTTGCGGGGGGAATAAAGAAAATATTATCCAGCCGGTTTTGGTCAAAGGTGCCGGCAACAAATGAAGTCGTTTAGTTTTTCTACACAACGGTGACATTTCGCATTCGTTACGGGGATTAAGATCCGGGCCGTTGGTAAAACGGAGAGGATAAATTGTATATGTGACAAGCGGTAAAGACAGGGTTATGTTCGCCTTTGAATGTTTTAATCTTTTTCGTTCTTTAATCTGACTTTCGAGCCGAAATGAGGTATGAAGAAGTTATGCCACCTATGCTACGCGCATATGTAATTCTGGTGTTTTAGGGCCGGTTGTACCAAAATCAGTTCAATATTAAGTTCAACTGAATGATCGTTCAGCGTTAAACTTAGTTCTAGGAATAATGCGTTGAACTATCATAAAAACGACAAAGAGGTCTACTGATCCTAGTAATTTAGATTATTGTTGGTAACAAAATGTGCCAATATGCATTTCGCGGGTATATTTTCGAAGCGTTGCTTGTAGCCTGATTATCTTGTGAGATTAAAAGGTTTTCGTTATATTCTCACTGTATTCTTATTATACGTTATAATTAGGATCAGGTAAGGGTACTGTATAGGTGGTGGTTTTAATTTACTTTAGGGGTTAGAAATGGCCTTGAAAGTAACAAAGTTTTCAAGAGCAGCTAATTTTAATAATTATGGGGAAGAACCTTTGGTTGCACTTGTATAAAAATCATAAAATGCAAGATTACTGATGGTGCAGCATTAAAGAAAAAAATACTGCTTGGGATTAATTAGCGAAAGAATTTAATTCCAATTCTGGTGGGCAATTTTGTTTGCGTTGGGTATAACGCTGTCATTCAACTCCAAATGGTATAATCATATAGAGCAAGTCAGTTCTTCTATATCAAGATCGATTTATAAACTTAGATATTTAAAAAGCATCGAAAGTTTGGAAGTACTAAGAACGATCTATATCACTGAGTATATTGTTAGTAATGGGTTCTAGTACGGATGTTGTTAGGATCTTGTTAACCCAAACACGAGCCCTTCGTGTAATGACCAATGCCTCGCGAACTGATTCTTGTCGAACAATATTTCGAAAACTTAGTGGTATCACCCTATATACTGGAAGATATTATATCATAAGAATAAACATGACCTTTTTCAGACCAATAATCCATCCCACAATTATAATATAAGGAACACAGAGATAGATACACCTGCCAAATCACAGACTAACATTAACCTCAAAAAATTCTAGTCTGTGTGGGTATTAAAATATATAATAATCTCTCTCTTGAATTAAAGTCTTTGGCTCTCCATACTTTTAAAACTATGTTAAAGCTTAAGTTACTAAATACGCCTTATTATAGATCATATGAGCTCTTTAATAAAATAGTAATTTAATTTAGTTTAAATCGTAATTAGTAACTAGGGTGGCGAATCTTGTCACTTGTTAGTCATCTTACTTTTTCTTTATGGTTTTTTTTATTTTTATCTTGACATTTTTATTTAACTGCGCACTCTTTGAAATAAAATCAAAAAAAATCGATAGTTTGATTCTCAGAAGATATGACAACCTAAAGAAGCGTGCCAAGCAAAAATATGTAAACGAAAAGCCTGATTTGCAGGAACTGGTGGTGGACTCTTTAAAGATGTCGGTATTTCCAAAGTTGATTCTGAAATTAAGGAAATTTTAGGACCAACAATGACAGAACTGCAGAGCCAGTTTGATGATGAAAATGACCTGGGTAGGTTACTTATATTCAAGGGGAAATACTACAATATTTACATCATTGTTTCTATAATACTCTAAGTATTAGGAGTATCATTAGCTTATCATTGCATTGAATAACTATGAAATTATAACAATCACAGCAGCCAAAGATGACCCAACTCCCTCATCCCTCATCATCAAAAGACTGGTCTAAATATACACCGAAAATGCTGCTTACCAAGAAAACTGCGGCTTTGCAGCATAAGCTTAAGCTCTTCAATTTTTATTTCTCATGAGTATAACTGTGAACAGCTTTTTAACACCTTATATTTTTAAGACAAAGAAGGAAAAACAGGCAAAGTCTTGGAAAATAAATTAGTAATATGGACAAGTGGGAAAATAGACCTTGTGCACTAAAGAAGCAACGTTTTTTGGAGGAACACAAGCAAAAGTGTGACCATGCTAAAGAAAAGCATGAAAGGGAATGCAAGAGAGGCGAAGTCGAGAAAGAAAATTTTTTATACAAAGCAAAAATATGTACTTCAGTTTCATTTTATTTTGTTGCTCCGTACATAGACTTATAATTACTTTTTAGTTTTAATATACTTCCTGAAAGGTATTTGTATTACTCTCAAATAAATAAAGTATTTTTTTTATTTTTTTTAAATAATTTACTCGATCTTATTGCAATTTTTGTGATCTTTTATTGTTATAGTGACACATAATAGATTTAATTTTATATTTGTTGTTGTACCTAGATCTAATATATACAATAAGAGTACATTTTTTTTAAAAGTTATTCTGTCCGTCCGTTTATATCCCAACGAAATGAGTGTTGAGAATTGGGTTGGAAACAAGCTTTAGTGTGATAAGAGTACAAGCGGCCTAAACATAAGGATTAGTCAATTAAGCCAAACCAACACTAAAAAAAGTTGGAATATGTATGGTGGAATCATATACTGAGAAAATGACTCCTTCGCATATAACACCAGCTGCTTTAAGAAATATGTATACATTGAACGTATGTAAGACTACCGACACATTGCGAGATAAAATTTGGACATGTAGAATCCGGCGCACCTTCATAGACTAGAATTTTGCACCAGCTTGCGCTTGTGTGACAGTACCGATATAAACATATTTGTTTGCATGCCCTTTTGCACCAAGACAGATGATGAATTTACAAGACTGGTTAACGAAAGAATCCCTTACCCTACAAGCACCACTGTATTATTGAGCGGCTAATAACCGAAAATATTGCATTTGATTATTTTGTAATTGTGGGATGAAAGTTGGTTGTATTATATTTTTCTCTGTTTTCCGTGCCTGGTGGGGGTTGCTTTTTACCATGGCGTATAGTGTGTGTGTTAAAGTCGCCTAGACATGCCTAGGGTGAAACGAGTACTCCTGTCAAATCCTATGCTTTTGCTTGATTTGAACGTTGAGATAATGGGCGGAGGCAAAAAAAAATTTTTGCAGCACTTTTGAATCCTCTATTTATATTCCAGTAAAGATAGTGTTTAATAAAAACTTTCGACTGTGTTGAATTGGCATTTTGTCGGGGAAGCTGGAGCGTTGCGGGTTCGCGGGTGACTGCAGCTGGTTATTTCCTTTTTAACAGGAGCACAATTGTTAAAATTTACACAAATCATTAACAACGTTTTAAATCATTTCTTCTCTATATTACTGTTACTTTAGGTGTACAGGTCATTTGGGTCTGTTTGTTTTTAATTTTATTGAGATCGTTACGTCATTAATTATTCTTGTTTATTTATGCAACGTTACTCGCAGTTTACAGAACTTATCTACAATGTACAGGATAGGGATATTTTGTCGAATGCTTCAATGTTACTACAATAAACTGCACTAAATTTTCAAGACTAACTATATGTTTGTTCCACTGCGAGATCTAATTAACTTGGATGTCATATTCTATTAAATATCTTTATCGCTAGAGTGTGGTAATTTCTTGAATTTATATAGATGAAACTTAAGCTGGGGGAATTGTATCAGTATACTAAAATGAATAAAGCTTGTATCAAAATTAGGAACTTAAAAAGTTTATTGCCCTTAGAGGCAATACTGTCTTTTTACTATATGTGAGGTGTATTCTAGGCTGAAATATGGCGTTGCCTTCTGGGGGTCGTCGAGTCATGCACGTGGGTTTTTTCTAGCTGAGAAAAGAATTGTCAGATGTATCGCTAATATTAATACGACAGCTTTCTGTCGACCCTTTTTCCTTAGATTTAACTTACTTCCTGTTCCATCGGTTTATATTCTCGAAATTCTCACTTATATTTTTAGAAGTAAAGACGAATTTGCAAAGAAAGTAAAATACGATTATAATATCAGGGGAAGAATAACTACAGACACCCCTTCAACAAGCTTATATAACGAGTCAGTCCACCATCCTCAGTGGGAGTCAGACTCTTTAATCTCCTGCCAGAATCTTTAAAATCATGTACTGAAGAAAACGTATTTAAGTTTAAACTAAAAAAGTTACTAATGCAAAATTGTGTATATTCCATAGACGAATTTGTTGGAGTGCTCAACAATTAAACTTGTTTTAATTTATTTTAAATTTTAAGCTGTATGTGTGATGTGTGTGTGGTATTCTAAAATGTAATGCATTACAACAGTAGATATTTATATTTGGCCTGCCTAACATACTGCATAGTAAATAGTTTATCCGTTTCATTAAACAACAAATAGTGTAGATTTGTATGATTTTATTCTTTTATGTAATTTTGAAAATGTCTATATCTTTAGAGATCTATGACAATAAATTAATTATATTATTATTATATTATTATTATAATTAACTGTAATTGTACCTTGAAACTCATTGTATGTGTACTTTTCTTTTAATGTTACATTAATAGCCACAGTAACATCTTTTACTTTTTACGTAAATTTAGAGTGATTATATAGGTGTCTTTTTACACTGATATAAGGTAATTTGTGTACATTGCTGTGCATTAAGCAGCTTTTTAATTTTAACTATTGTTTTTAGCAAAATATAAAGTATAATAATAAATTAAAGTATATAATATAAATGTTATTTTTATGGGAAAAACATGCTTCAGTACTAAAATCATGGAAAGCGCAATGGTATACGTTATCCCCAAATAATGAAAATTTTATGATTCTATAAGACTACCTTTATAAATAGTAAGGCATGTCTATCTATTTAAAAAGAAAAAAAATATATTATCTCATGCAATTGAACCAGTTAAAGGTATTGAGAAACTGACTACCGAACGTAGTTGTTTTTTGTTGTTATAATTGGTTTATGAAATATTTATGCAGAGGCAGGTGGGCCATTTAATAAATGAACACCCATTGTATAATTGTGGTATAATGCACAATTGGGTACTAAATCATGTTTTACAGAAAGCAACTTCACTAGGGCAATTAATGCAGCGACTGTTTGTTTTCTTTTATTTCAATATTAGTGGTAACTGTACTTAAAAGTTCTTTAGATTTTATTTGTATTGTAAAATGTGCGGTTAGATTTATTCTCTTTTAGTTGTATTAAAGGTACCCTGTTCTGATATACCTACAGTATATCATTTATAGAAATACAGACTGTGTTGGTTAGTTTTTTGTAGCTGTAACAAGATTATCTGATAAGTTCTGCGAACCAGTTAACCATTGCAAATCAATCTTGATTTAACAACTAAGTAAGTATCCTTTATTAGTAGCTACATTTAGGAATCCCCGCCATTTTAACGGTATGTTTTGAATGTCCTAAACACTTCTCTGCTCATTGTATTTACAGCTAATCGTTATTGAAATACCCGTACACAAAACCTCCTAGCCTCAACCGGTGTAATTAAAACTAGTCAATACAAACGTATTTAAGAAGAAATAACAAACACAATTCTATCTTCGGCTTTAATACTGGCTTAAGCCGTTCTGTCTGTTCAGCCATGCGTATGCAAAATAGCCAAGGACAACTTGGAGCAGTTGTCATGCAATACGCATAAAAACCCTAGTCGCACATGCTCCTACTCTGACCACAGTTGGAAGGCAGATTGTATTATAGCCGACAATGGAAATGCCACCACCATCGTAATCTGTTTATCCGTTTCTGGAGAATTTTGCTTTAATCGCAGTAAACGTTAGGACACACCGATTTAAACTGTTTACTGACGGTCGTTTGATGTTCAACGGGAACGGAAGTGAGCAGCATGACGAGGTTTAGAGGTAGTGGAAATCGTTCTTTGCAGAAGACAAATTTTATGACAAGTCTGTACGATGTAGTAGCGTAGATTAAAATTTTTATTTTATTTCAAATAGTAATGAAGTAAAGTTTTACAGGTACACACTAAACCAAAAAGGTACGTAATACTAATAAAAAACTTACATCAAAACAACGAATATGATTTGTCCAGTGACTACGTTCATGGAGCTAATGAAACAGAGTAAATTAATATATTGTTTTGGTTTATAGATTTCCTGAACAACGTCTACTAGTGCAACTGTTTGCATTGTTTATTTCATAGATTATCTTTTGATTCAACAAACACTTGTTGAAATGACCAAAATATTTATTGATTTTTTATTCTTTTAATCAACTATATTTATAATTGTATGTTGAAATCCATGAATGTGGTATTAATAAATAATAAAAGAAGGAAAAAACGTTCATTCGCCACTTCTTCCCAACTTCTAAATATATTTAAAACTACATGTTTCGGCGTACAAATCCCATCTTCAGGTCTTCTACAAGTCAAAAGATAAAATACATTGAAACAGAATGCAGGGCAAATTTATAGTATTAATATAACAGTTTTTTTTTTTTTAATTTTGAAAGTCATAATTAAATGTTAAAATTGAGTAATATACATTGAAAAAAGAAATTGCATTAAATGAAAAGTTTTATAACTTTTGTCTTTTATCATGTTCAACGAAAAGAATACTTTTTCTCAGAAAAGTGTTTATTTTAATTGAAACTAGCGTGCTGTTTTGCCGGAAGATTATTCTCTTCTTAAGTACATGCTATTCGACGAAAAGTAATAGTAATTAAATGAAATGCACCTTAGTTTTGATTAATATTTTATAATGTCTTTATAACTTCTATTTAAGTAAGACAATACACATTACATATTATATTGTTATTACTATGTACATATTTAACAACATATTTTAGTTTCTTTTAAGTATTATTGAATTATAAACAGTATTTTAAATAAAAAAGCCGCACGTTTTGGTTTATTTGCGTGGACATGCATGTATAGGTACACTGATTTAAGACTTTTGCCTTTTAATGGAAAATGCAAGCACCTGTATTCAAGCTGAGTGCTTTTTTACGCGGAAGTATTTTAGTTTTATTCATGTTCCCACGTGCATCAGTCTCAGATACACAAAGAATAATGAACAAAACTGAATATTTTTCGCGCGAGGTTAAAGACATTTCAAAGATAATTGCAATCTTTTCAGTTGCTGATTTACATGCTGATTTACTTATAAGTCAAGGAACTTTACAGTAGTATATAGTGTTTGAAGGTTTTAAAATTGTTATACCTGGGAAAAACGATCTTGTTTCAACCATTTTTCATGCATTTGGTTACAATTGCTAAATTATTACTTATTTTTGGGAATACTAAAATATTCCTGTATTCAATCACACAAATAATTTCGTTAGTAGATTTATTTGAAGCTGGCACAGTATTTATTAATTAACTAAATATTTACATGGAATTAAAAATAAATATCGCATTTTATTTTCGTATAGCAGTGTTCTTCCCATATAGTACAGCAGATAAGCAGATACACTTATATGTAGTGGAGAAATTGTCGCATAGATGGCGCATCTCCTATTTCATTCCAGTAACAGATAATATTTCGCACAAAATAGGCTGGAGACTACGATCGTAACATACTAATCCGGTATGTTTACCGGAACAACATCTGATAGGAGTCATCGCCATTGAAAGGACGATTTCTTTAATGGCATACTAGAGTGCTAGGATGGCCACTGCGACTCAACTCACCTCCAATACTACTAGGATTTTACAACATTCTAACGGCAAATCCCTCCTTAGTGCATTGAGTTTTTGGAGATAATTCATTTTCATTTCGATTGAGAATGATCACGGCATTTTGTTATGTTTACGCTTAAGTCTAAAATGAACAAATGTTATAGGAAAAGGAAAAACCTCTTGAATCAACATGCTTACGGTTTTCTGCAATCTGCATAGTTTCAAGTTCAAAATAAAGAGGACTTGAATCAACTATCAATATCTTTCACTTAAACTCTTTCAACGAAAAATATATTATTTCCGAAGAAATAATATATTTTAAATGTGATTTTAAAATTATATTCCTTTTCAATGAAACACCAAATCAGGAGTTGTTGGTATTATAGAACACGCAAAAACTTTTGGTTTAATGCAATTCCTTTTAAATAAAAATGATGTTTCTCTCAATGTATAATAAGATTAACAAAAGTGATAAAATTAATAAGGTTGGTGATTATATATGTAAAAAAAAGAAAAAAAGCTGTTATATTAATAGTATAAATTTATTATTCACTGCATTCTGTTTCAGTCTATTTTGTTTTTTGACTTGCAGAAAACCTGAAGTTGGCATTTGTACGCCGAAATATGTAGTCTTAAATATATATAGAAGTTTTTGGTGAATGTACGGACGTTTTTTCCAGTTTTTATTGTTTATTAATATTTATAATGTCAAAAAGTAAGATACTTCTTGCAATGCAAATTGTTAATTGATGAAAAAATCTATTTTATTGCTGCAATAATCAACATTACTAATAATATTAATAATTTCGCTATTTCTGACAATGTATTAATTAACATAAATCCAATAAATGCAGTTTTTACTTTAATACTCAATAAGTGTAATTACAATGTCTAAATTTAAAGAAAAATGTATTTTATTTTGAAAACGAAACAAAAATAGTAATAGTTGAAGAGGCATATGTGCTATCTTCAACTATTACACTACATTTAATATTCAATACTAAACCATAATTAAAAAAATGCTATTAAAAATATATATATCTATCAAACCCACCGTTAAATAAACTTTTTAGGAGTATCGCAAAATTTTAAAGAAATCTAAAATAGTTTACATAAAGTTATGAGTTAGACATACAGTTGTTTTTAAAAAATTAGATTTTTTTGGACTATATAGGTGTCCGTCGATAGAAAAGTATATTCGCTAAAGAAAGAAAAAAAAATATATAACAATAATCTAACTAACTGCAAAAAAAAAATGTGAATTGTAAGTCCGAAACAACAAAGAGTAACAGAAACTTTCAACAAAATGCTATATCCCTAGTAGAAATATCATTCTAAATATGGACAATAACGCTGCCCAAAAAACAATAGAAGCACCCAACGTTAACGGCGCAAAGCTGCAAAAGGCGCTCGACGGCATCAAACCGGCAAGAACGCCAGGCGGCGTCAAGTAAGCAAAAACACCAGACGGCGTCAAGTCAGCAAGAACATTAGACGGCGTCAAGCCGACAAAAACGCCAGACAGTGCCTAGCCGGCAAGAGTTCCAGATGGCATTATGCCGGCAAGAAAGTTACAAAACGTCAAGCCGACAAGGACGCCGAGGGGCGCTATAAAATGGCATTGACGCTTTTAATTTGGGATGTTTCGTTGTAAATATGTATGTATAAAGATACTTATTGTTAGATAGCTTCCTGTTGCTTTGTTTCTCTTAAATGTTCACATAAAATATGGACTTTTAGTGTTGAATTCTTTGATTTAAAGTTATAAAAGAAAGTTTGGATGAAGCTGCAAAACATTACACATTCTGGAGGAGACTGCAGATTGAATAAATAAATTACCTTGAAACAAATATCTGCAGCTCTTAATACTTTTTTGACATTATATCGGATGTCGAAATATACCCAAATGTTCTTAATACTTAAAATACCTTTCCCTACGGTTGAATGGATAGCTTAGCACCATTGATGTGGTAAAGATCTTCCACTTATTGAACAGACTTGTCGATGAACATAAATGCTTCTTGTAAATTCCTAATTGTATATTTCTTGCTAATTTGTTTATTTTCCTTCTTGTTTACAAATAATTTGGTCAGAACAAAGTAACCATGTAGTGCCCATAAAATTGCAGCGTTCTTCAATCTATAAGATATATTTAATTAATACATAAAATTATTTATGAGAATAAATAGATATATTAAAGTAAAAAACGTTTACGGTATTATTTTCTGTTTCTAATATTTTCTTAAGATTATTTATAAAGCTAGCTCTAGGTAACTAAATTCTAATGTTATTAAAATTATCATCAGTAGCAAGATTTCTTAATGGGTCATTAATATGTTTACGGTTTGTGCTTTTTGAAATTATCCAAAGTTGTAAAAATCTAATTACATTCGGGCTCGCCACAGAATTGTTATACTTTCAAATCTTCTTTTGCATAAAAAGCACAACATTTTCATACTTGCGGTACTACGATGCTAATAATATATGTATGTAGGATGTTCGGGATTGATCAGTCAGTGATGATTTTTTTTTATTCCAATATAGCCGGGCGTTCCGATTCTCACATAATTGGAGCAGATCATATATACAGGTTGTTTTGAAACATCGTTTAAAGATTTTAAGGGCATGTAGTACGATCGAAAATAAGGTTAAAAGTCATAATAAACATATGTCCACAAATTAACTGTTTACGAGATAACAGCGATTTTATCGCAATTGCAGAATAAGTTTGCTTTAGCGGTTTCTATTAAGATGTTATTGCATTTTAACATAAAATAGATTATAACTAAAGAAGATGTTCAAAATGACGTCCTTCCATTTCGACACAGGATCTACATCTGCTTTCAAAGGAAGCGCGTACTCTTTCAAAAAAACAAGGGTTTTTCTCGTATTATCTGACAACAGTGTTCTATTCGTTGGCGCAACTCTGGAAGATCGTTTACCGGTGTTGCGTACACTAAACTTTTCAAATAACCCCAGATACTAAAGTCCAACGGGTTTAGATCGGGAGACCTTGGATGCCAAGCAATGGGACCTGCTCACCCTATCCATCTCCCAGGAAATTCATTATTAAGATGTTCCCTAACAGCACGCGTAAAGTGCGGTGGAGCTCCATCTTGCATAAACCAGAGGTTCAGTCTTAGATTTATAGGTAAATCTTCCAAAAGTTCAGGTAAAGTATTTTCCAAGAAAACTCGAGGTATGCAGGACCTGTTAAGCGTTGTGGCAAAACAATCGGTCCTAACAACCGTTCCCCTATCATGCCTAACCAGATGTTTAGATAGAAACGTTGATGGTGCCTGGCTTCAACGGTAGCATGAAGATTCTCGTCACACCAAACGTGATTGTTGTGGAAATTAAATATTCCATTTTTAGTAAAACCAGCTTCATCAGTGAAAAGGATGTTATCAGCGAAATCTGGCCGATCAGCAACTGTTCGCAAAAACCACTCACAGAAAGCCCTTCTCGCTTGATAATCCGGAGCAGTAAGGGCTTGTACCCGTTGGATATGGTAAGGGTATAGGAGTTGCTCATGAAGAGTTCTCCAAACAAGATTGCTGCTTACACCCACTTGAGTCGAAATTCTTCTAACACTAGTTTCGGGATTTTCATCAATAATATTCAAAATTCGATCTTCTATCTGTGGAGTACATGCTATTCTCTGCCGTCCAGTATCAGAAGACTGCTTCTCAAACGAACCAGTTTCTCTTGTCGTGAAACACCGTCTGAAACATCACATGCGAAGGCAGTTGGCGATCAGGAAACGTTTCAGCATAGAAGCGACGTGCTTGTAAAGAATTCCTGTTAGCACGACCGTACATGAACATCATAGCGCTCATTTCAGCATTAGAATACGCAACATTGTAATTGCTACAAATTGCACAAAACGTCAAATTAAACTGCCATAAAACAATAGATGATAAGCACCTGTTTACTGGGATATGTTATATCTATGTACTACTAGAAACACTCGGTGTTATCTCGTAAACGGTTGATTTGTGAACATATGTTTATTATGACTTTTCACCTTATTTTCGATCGTACTACATGCCCTTAAAATCTTTAAACGATGTTTCAAAACACCTGTATAGTAAATATGCATTGTTCTCTTGATCAAGACACTTGGTTTTCAATTTTTGGTGGATGGTTGTTACAATTCTGTTATACTTGTCGAGGTATTGTTTATAGGTATCATCACAGAGCACACTGCCATAAGATCCAGTGCCTCTCCTTTGTCGTCACACATTTGAAATTCTCTGATAATTCCGAGAATTATTTTCTTGAAGATGTTATTATTTGATCTTGGATAGCAGCTTTGTATCCTCCGATTTCAACAAATAAGTTGCTCATCCGTAGCTATGCTTGTGAAGCCACTGACGTCTATGTTTGGCCTTGCAATCACAGCAACATATTAATCCTCTCATGATTTATTTTCCCATTTTTCTCTTAATTGTTTGGGATCGTGAATCTTTGTAGACAAGTCGTATATCTTGCCAACAATTAAATTAAAAAAAAAAACAGAAATAAAGAGGTACGTGTTAAGAAGTATTTTTATTTTTATTGCATATAATCCTATTATTGTCTATAATAATTCTATATAAGTAATCAAGCTTGAAAGGTAGATCACCTTGACAAAATTTATTGATTCCAAGTTAAAAAATTTATTGTCTCTTCGAATTAGAAGAATGTTGTCAACATAAAAAAACATCATCTCTTTTAAACTTTTGCGAATTTTAGTGTTCATCTAAAGCTTATAGTAGCTACTCTATAAGAATCTTTCCATCAGATTCTATTATAGTTTTTTTTTACTTATAGAATACTAATAAGAGGTCGTAATCATATTGAAAACTAAAATCCAATAAACAAGATTAATTTTATGGATTTTGACAAACGTTTTGGTTATATCTACTAATAAAAATGTTTCGATAATTTCGTCATCCCAGCGGCAATTAAACGGATGTAATAATTTCCCTGTATACCTACGTGTAAAATCAGGTAAATATTTTATAAAATTCGTCCCGAAGTTCGGTTACGTAATATTTAATGGGAACCAACGTTAATTACGGAAGAGTCGTTGATAGTATGATGAGAAAGACAAACATTCGATCGCCTTTTTTATTCGTTTCAGACAGACGGCGGTCGTAAAAAAATCGTCCACCTTAACGGCGATTATAAAACAAGATTTAAGAAGGTTTTATGATGACTGAAATGTCGTTTTAATAATTTCTGGACATTTTATTGAGACGTATCTCTTTTATACTCGTAATAGTTTTGGGATATCATTGTGTATGTTGGTCGAGTATCTTTCGTCGTATCGAAGCAGTGTGAAAGGTGGAAGAAAGATGGAATGACGGTAAAAAAATCGTCACGAAATAAAAGAGAGTCAACAACCACAATGCCTTCTGCCATCCAACGTTGAAGTGAAAAGGGAAATATCCCCGCGGCCTTATTGTTGTTCCGGACCACAGACGTTGTTGACAGAACCGCAGCGATGGAAAGAGCTTTAGGAACTAACATCTTCCACACGACTGACTCTACGAAAATATGAATAAATACACCAGGACCGTCACTAGTGGAGGAAGGAGGTATACACGTAACGACAGGACCCCAACAATGAACGGTAGGAAAGGAGATAGACGCCGAACTAGCACGCCAGAACAGCGGCGAGTACCATGGCCCAATTTAACCGTTACACCGACACATCGTTACAATGGAACTTAAATATGATTTATGGAATATTTTATTCTGGGGCGAATCCGTCTCCCCAAAATATCTGTAAATAAACTTTTCGGGCTGTTTGACACGGCGCGAACAATCGGCATCGTTATATCGTACCTTTGTGAAATAGCTGGCGAGCGGTTTCTCGTTGGTCGATTATTTATTTTAGCAAAACATTCGTCAACATGTCCTTGCTCTTTGTACACAATATGCAACTAGCAAACGTGTTACTTGTAGAGGTGACAATGAGGTGGTAATTTTTATGGGTTTGTTTGTAAAGGTGTTAATAGAAGGGTTCTTTGGGTGTTAACCCAATCAAACATGAAGGATTTATTACGATAATTGACATGTTAATATCTAGTAAAGGTGTATTGAATGGAATTTATGTTGAGAACTGATGCTCTGAAAGTGTTTGGAATCAAATCCATTTAAAAATCTTCTTTTTAGGGACTTGCTAATACATTGAAAATATCCAGTCGATAATGCTTACGAAATAATCGTGCAAGACACTGTAAATCTCTAGGGCTTCACCGAATGAGGAAGGACTCCGCAAGACAGTCTTTATGAGCAGGGATATATCGAGATTACTCACGGGAATCTTAACTGGACACTGCGCACTAAATAAGCACATGCATCGCATCCCTGCGCAGATAGTGTGGGAATGCGGAGGAAACTGCCCATGGGAAAAAAAGTAGTTGGAGAAAGAATTACAACACAAATATAGGTAGTTGTAACTAAAAAAAAAGTTTTCACATTTTTTCAATTCGAAGGTTTAACTGTAATTTTCGGACACGCTGTATAAGGTTCTCGAAAAATTCATTCGGTTTCGAATGCTATTCTATACGGCCAACAATTTTACAAATTTTCAATTTTCCAAGTTAAATACCTTTGCAGTTATAGAAGTTCAGATGCACTCGTCCATCTGTCAAAAATTTAGAAAAAAGCAAATACTTCAAATATTGCTGAAAATAACAACATAGCTGTTTTAATAAACTTACTTTAGATTTGAACGAGGAATTAAAAAATGTAATAATATATGGGCTGTTCCATTTAAAATAACAAAGTGGACAGTCACTTTCAATTTTCAGAATTTTGTATGTTCTTTCATATATCGATCGATGCAGTTCGTCGTAAGACAGCCTGTATATTGGTGTATCAAAAAAAATACAATCCCTAAATAAGATTGAATTTATTTTACATTTATTTTCAGTTTTTCATTTTTGAAAAATATGATTGAATGTATTTCAAGTTATCGCATCCCTAATAGCCAGAAATATTACATAGATATTTTTAAAAATATATTTTATAAATATTTTTCGTGAGAGGTTTTTGAATATATTTTTCATATTTTTTTTCTAAATATAGATAAAGTATTCAATTAAAATATTTATTCCATATTTTAAAATTAATGTAAGCGCTATATTTTTTCTAAAATATTTGTAAAATATTTATATGAAAATTGAGATTTTTTATGCAATCTATTTAATTTGTCAAAATGAACTAAAATTGTTCTTGGTTACTTAGAATTTATAACGTTCGATAACGAAAAGTTGAAACATATCATAGAAGTTGTCTAAAAGGCAAGAACTTGTTTTTTCGCCACTAACCATCAAGTTAATAATCAATAATTCGGGCATCTTTAAGGCATACTGAAGGTTTATCAAATTAATCACTATTTTTTAATTGAAGTGTTCTAAATAAAAAAACAAACGTATTATTTTTATTTTATTTAATAAGCCATAAAAATGAAAAATACTCATTTTTAAGTCTAGCCTTAGCTGGTGCAGGTACAATCCTATGCTTTTTCATATCTTCGGTAGTGCGCGCTCTCATGGCGTTTCCTTGTGGCCTCTTAAAATAATGCCAATTATATTAGATCATACCATGAATAAAACATCGTACAACATTATCAACACCTACTAATACATTTGGAGCATTTACAATAATTGGAGTAATAGCTACTTTCTAATACTTACAATACTTATTTTTACTTTATTTCATAATATTTGAAAACATTCTACGTACAAACAATAAAACAACGTATTCTAACCTTTATTTGAGGTTATGACGCTTATCTACCGAGATGAATCTCTTAAGCAAAATCAACTAGGCAATTTATCTGTAGATGCAAGTACATATATGATGCATAAAATTCCTACAATTTATATTATTAAACGATTTCTGTACATAGCGATATTGAGCATTCCAATTATTATCTTATAAATGCCATGACATGTTCAAAGTTTTGCTTACCTCGTAGTCATCACAAAAACTAAAACACACCCCGCAACAATTAATTACACAGTTAACCCTAATCTGCCCTAATCGTATACTATTATAAACTATAACATGTAACGGACAAACGAATGAAAACGTTGATGATACGCACGTGCGCGTATGCATTCTATGTACCTAATCCATAGACGCATAAACAATACTAAATCATATAACACCGGTACCGTAATGAATAAAAGGTGTTGTGTTGACGTTCGCAACTACAAATATTAACATATAATATAATACAAAAACGCAGATATATTAATAGAAAAGTTACAGTGCTCAACATAGATACTAAATTAAATCATATTAGATATATATTATCTAATTTAATCTTTAAACTATCATTTTAATAGGTACATACCTACTTAATATGTATGCAATATTTTACCCATTTTATATTATTCGTCCTACGCACCAAATGTACAAAAGCAAAATTCATCTTTTTTTTTATATGAAATAAATATTACAGAAATACAAAGCAAGATATTCTTGCAGAGTTATGAAAAATATATGAGAAAAACATTTGCAATAAAATATTATTAATGCTACATAACATATATATTTTTTAAATGTTTTCCTAATATATTTTATGCATATTATATTGATATAACTAATATTCAAGAAAGATTTAATATTTATAAAATATGAAATAAATATAGTTGGTCACTGGGGATATTTTGATATAGCAGTACCTAATTATTATGTATTGTTTTTTTAACTACAAACGAAATTAATCAAATTTTATTTTTACGTTAGGTTAACTGTTACGTAATGCTGTGGACTGGCACCCCGTTTTTCGCAAAATTCAGATGTTGTCATGTTTACTCCGTTCAGCATTTGTCAATGTTTCGAGAGAATTTTCACAGTTGTAGATTTTATTTTTATATAAGATTTAATTAATGAGTTAATTGTTTAAATTATTTATTTAAGTGTTCAGTTTTTTTTTAAATTAATTTCATTCA
Source organism: Protaetia brevitarsis (assembly GCA_004143645.1). Lineage (NCBI taxonomy): Eukaryota > Metazoa > Arthropoda > Insecta > Coleoptera > Scarabaeidae > Protaetia > Protaetia brevitarsis. Next base: position 50,868 of record RXPK01002632.1, on the reverse strand, counting down.
TTTAAATATTTAGCGTTCGCTTGTTTAGTTTATGTTATTATGTTTTGAGATTTTATCCGTTGGCGTACTGAATTGTGCGTTTGCGTTGTACGCAGCGGTAGAGATTGTATCTCAGTTTCTTGGTTGACTTGCTAGCGTGAGTATATGAATTTTGTATATCATTGTTAGCCATTTTGTATTACATTTTTATTTCGTAATTTGATTCGCGTTATTTCATTGGCCAAGTAATTTAGTCAAAAATCAAAATTTCATGTGAAAATAATGGTCGAGAATGAGCGACGACATCATTGACCATCAATTGATTAACCCACGGAAGGGCGGAGATCAATCCAAAAAAAGCAAGGCTATGGGAAGAACACTCAAGGGTGATATGGTCTTTTTGACAACATATTTGAAATGTAGTAATTAGTTGTCAATAAATTCTATTATTATTATTATTATTATTATTTGTTTTATTCTGTCCATCAAAGAATTCACCTAATGATAATTGTTATTATATTGATGTGTGCACATTTTAGATATACGATCATTTATTATTTTTGTTCGGGAAGATAGTTTAGTTTAAAGAGTTAATTTTTCGTTTTAAATTTTGCTGATTCGTTTTTAATTCTCTATCACCTCGGGTTGGGTGAGTAGAAGCTTTGTGCTTACATTTAGATTTTTATTTTGTTAACTACTAATAATTGTCCACATTTAATTTAGTTTGTTTGATTTTGAATCCACGTGGATTGTATTGGTATATTGGATTATCTTCCTGGACAACTAAATTTTTTGCTTTGATATAGGAAATAGCATTGTCCTATTGTAATTTAGAATCAAACGCAGTTTTTAAATTTTAGCTAGAACCCTCTGTTCACGGTTTTTTTTTCTGCAAATTTGTAATCATTTTTTTTTCTTTTTTTTTATAATAAAAATTTGATTGTTACTTAACGTCGTTGAGTTTAAAAATTCTGTTCTTTTATTTTAAATTAAACCTTTTCAATTTTTGGGGTATTTACGAAAGTCAGTTTTCTTTCACTCACATTTTACTTTTCGTGATTAGATTCAAGTTTAATTCGCGAGGGTAACTCTGAGATTAATTGTTCTTTTGCGCCATTAAGATTTTATCCGTTGAGCTAGCTAATTTAATTTTCTTTTTCCTTGTTAATTTCATTTTGCATTTTCAAGTCAATCAGTACACAGGAGTAAGTAAGTGAAAAAAAAGACTTTTTGGAATGTAATCCTTCCTTATGAAATGGAAAATTAAAATGAATTAATATAGCTGGTTTAATTATAGTAGGCAGTTGGATTATGTATTCAATAAAACGTGTGGGTTACCATGCGACATTCATATACATATACATATACATATGTAGGCATTACATATAATTGGAAACAGTTGTAGCTCATAATATTTATAAATATTTATAGATGTACTTTTAATTGCAAATTTTATGCAAATTCCCGTTTATTTTACAACGGTGCTTACAAGCCGAACGCTGTAAATATGGGCGTATCAAGTCCCCCGATCTCTTCTAAATTTAGACGACCGTTCGCGTTAAAAAATCCACGCGTGGTGACGTTGCGCAAATAAATCAGAATCTCACGCGTTCGGGCAATCCCGTTCGCATCGCGTACACATGCAGAAATTAGAAGAGAAACCACAATGAACAGCGCGTCGTCACGGTCCCAGATAAACGACAATGGAACCACGTTCACGTTCGAACCCCAAAGCACAGGCGAAAACCGAGACTATGACCGCTCAATCAACCCCGGCGACTAACAAATAAACATGTTAGTCGAACACACCGCACACCCCGTATAATGACGGAAACAATATCGCGAATATCGACCGTAAACGGCCTGCACAGAAGTGTCACGTTCGCACTGTGTGCGTAGATTAACACGCATGTTTAATAAATAGCTGGATTTGGCAGCTGTGCTCGAGTGACCAAAAGACCTATCCGTCGCCTAGGAAGTCACGACGAACAATGATTGCCGCTGCCGCTGGGCGACTGGTATTCGATGCTGTGTATTTGACTGGACGACAGTTCTGATTGTTGTGACACAATGGCACAAACAAATTGTAATAATATCGATGCGCTTTTGCGGCTTGTATAAATACTGCAACAATACAGGCCTCTGATTAGGTTCTTATTTGTGGAGCGGTTTATGATGGCGTTGTCTTGCTTCCGCAAACCTCTTCTGCTAAATTGGCAGTCTGCCGCGATTGTATCCGTTAGATAAATCTATAGCAACATTGTATTATTAAAGCAACAATGCCAAAACAACTACCTAAGTCAGTTTCGTTACTCCATGTGTTCTATTAAGTCAACGAAAAATTTAGTAATACATCCTGGCTTCATAGTTCATCAATAGTTCATCAATAGTTCAAGTAAAATAGTATATTACATGCCAGGTGGAAAATGTTTTATTACAGGGCAGTGGAGGAATCATGTCAAACAACCAAGACGCGCAGTATAATATACTACTTTATTCGCAATCATGTTAAATATGTTTGAAATTGATATACTATTGTTCCGCAGTTTTTAATTATGCGCACTTAGTGTTATGGTGCATGTCATATCAAACATGGTAGGTAGTTTCTTTATACAGTGCGTCAGAAAATCTGGAAACACCGAACTAATGACCTAATTCATATTTTTCGAAAAAAATCGTAAAACATGTTAATTATGCCCTATAACATAAACAATAGTTAATATGCCAAAGTTAATCAAGGAATAACAGCAAAAATCAGTAACATAAAGAAAATAATTATTTGTTAAATCAGTTGTAAGATTTAACAAAGAACGAACATGTCCAATGCTCAATGAAAGTTGTCTTGCATAACTGCATCAATAGATGGCGGAACATTTTACTTGGACGGGAACTCTATTTGACATTTTGGCAGAATTATTTTTTGATAAAATTTGATCAGCGTTTAATTAATATTACTAATGTTCTTCAACATTTCTTGGTAGAAAAAGATAATTTGCCCTTAATATCCCTGGTTCTTGTGAAACTTGATTAATGACATGTTATTCACTCATTTTGTGTATATACGGAAATTATTTCCACAATCAGTATTTGTAGGCTGCCAGTAGCATAAAACCTCAAAGCAACCAATAGCTAATTTACAACTGATAATGCTCCGTTTCTTTGCGTAGGATCTTTCAGTACACCACCTACTACGCACTAACGGTGGGCGATTCGAATCTTTTTAGTGATTCGAATCCTAATAATGACTCCTAAAATTAAAGATTCATATAATACGATTCGTACCGAAATATTGCAAAGATTTGTGGTGATTCGTGACTCTAGTTTTCGAAATTGTAGATTTTCTGTCACACTGAAGGATTGGAACTTGGCTGCGATCATGTTCACCACTTGCATATCTATTTCAACTTTTTTTTTGAAGACAATGGTCTAGTGACATGTATATTTATTTAGTGTATTTATAGTGGTGTTTGGCAAATACAGACGCTGAAGAACTAATGGAAGTAGTGGTATTTATATTATTCTCGTTTTCAGGAGTGTTCTTTTCTGATTCTGGTGTAGATAAATGACTGTAGAATATTTTTGACGCCCTTTATGGAAACTGCTGCAAAATTTACAATTTACCTTATCATTAGAAGATTTGGTAAAAAAAATCCCACAGGACATTCCTACCTCTATTCATGACGAAGTTAAGCTGCAATAATTTACTTTAATAATTAACTTCTAGCGTATTTACCTGGTGTAAGATTCTTAAAATAGTAGCTCTGCTGAAAAATATGTCATATTCACTACTAAATTTCAAGTTAAACTGAATATATTTTGTAACTTTCTCAATTCAATTTTCGTTTGGCTCTAACAAACAGATGTCAATTTACAAAAACATTGAAGAATGTTTGATATTTTATATTAAAACCCTAGATAATATATTATTTTTTATACCAAACAATGATGTCCAGATAGTTGTGAACTATGCGGCAGTTGTGTGCCGGAGCACCGTCCTGCTGAAAGTGCAAATTTTGGCGCATCAGGTAATTGGCGTTATCAAGAAAATCCTCTAGAACGGTACGAATAAATTCCAGATATTTCTCTCCTGTTATGTACCATTGTAGAACACTGGACCAACGACTGTCGAACCAATTAATCCCCACCAGACATTAAAACTAAATCGAACTTGTGCAATATGTCGACGCATTATTAATAAATTTTCTTGCGACCAGTAGTATTCATTCTTCTTATTAAACATTCCTCTATTGGAGAAATTTCTTTCATCACTCCATAAAATACACTGTGCTCCATTCAAATTTTCATCACAAAAATTAATAAACCATTCACAGAAAGCCAACTTCCTGTTCGAATTCCTGTTTGTAATGTTTGTGAGGTTCGGTACTTAAATGGGATACACTTATGCTTTTTTCTAAAATTCTCTGAACTGACGCGTAACTTAAACCCAATTCCTTAGTAGCATCTCTAATGGAAAATTCGCGATGGACTTCAAAATATGCTAACATTTTAATTTCTACCTCCTCGTTGATAACGATATTTTTCTTTGTAATACTGTTCTGCATAATATTCGACAGTCCTTATTGAATTTTTGCCGCATACAATGTATGCTTCCAGCATATCTCATTTCTCCAAATGAGAAAATACCATGGTGAGATATTATCTAATACTTAGAACTAAATATAACGAAAACTATTCAAGCTACTAATGATAATAACGTAATATAACAATTAAAAGTAAAGAACACAACAGAAAAATGAAATAACCAACTTTTTTTTAATAATTAAACATGTAAAAGATTTAAGCTTAGTGCGTTTTTGACAGTTTTAAACAACATACTATTTGTTTTGACTTAAAGTGAAAGAAGCTTACTATAAATTTTACATATCTTTGGCATCAATTAAAAACAAGCATAACTTCTTTATTCATTTTTAGACAATATTGTATTAAGACTTTTGCATCACAAATTAAAATATCTTCCATTTTTTTTTTAACAATATACATCAATTTTAAAAAAATATAAATTTAAAAATTTCTCGGAAATGCGTCATGCAATTGTTTTTTCGTATGTTGCATATTAATCAGCGTTAAAAACACTAATACTTTGCTAATTTAACCTATTTTCTAGAATCAATAATAACAGAGATAGCAATGGTGGGCACTTAATTTGAATCAGCCTGTATAAGCAATCGGATGTATAGTAGGATATTTAAATCCGATAATGCAAAATTTGTTTGAAGCTTAAAGATATAATAACTTTAAGAGTCTGTGACAACTTTTCATCTTACATATATGAATGTATCCAGAATTATAACATTAAGTGGATAGAAATGCGCAAATAATGTACCTTTAGCGAATTATGTATTTGATTATAATTAAGCTGTCTACATTTGATTAGATATTTAATCTAAACTAATTGTATTTTTAATCACTCATCAAATTGTTTTACGAAAACACTTTGAAACCTTCACTATTATTATTATAAGTTTAATTAGAACATATTATAATTATTATACTTAGTTATTAATACTTAAAAATTATATTCCAAAGGATTTCAGAAGTATTTTGACAATGATACAAAAAATAACGAGCGAACAAGAGCTTTTATAAACTTTATACGGGCGCGTTGGATACATAATCCAAGGCGTCTGAAACATTATTACCGCTCGTAAACTAACCAAATATTATTTATGAGTCGTATAGATTTTCAATAGAATGTAGCGGCTATAAGTTTTACTGTTTTCTCAAATCGTTAGTTTTGTCAGTGGATTTTTTTTTTAGAAGATAATTACTAATGACTTGATATAAGGATCTTTTTTGTTGGTGGAGTATTTACGATGTGTTTTTATGAGTTAGGGTAGCCCACATAGACATGCGTGTATCTGACAGTATTGTTTGTAATATGAAGTTAGAGGAATGATTGTTGCCAACGCAGGATTACGATAATAGTTGTTATTCGGTTTCTCTGTGGGGACAATACAGGGATTAACGGAATTTGATTCTTTGCCAATGGTTACTGTACCCTAAGCAGATTACTTAGTTTTATATTACAGTTGTCGAATTCGAATTGGGTAGAGGTAATAATATGGACAAACATGCAACAAATTGTAAGTAACCACAGATGTTTTCATTAGTATATGTCATTTCAAATAAGTGAAAATAAAGATTGTAATTAATACTATTAACCGTATATCTATTAACTATGTAACTATCAAGATTCTACAGTTATAACATAGTCAAAAGCTTTCTCTTTTTTTAATTTTAAAATGCCCTGCATTATTTCATTATAGTAACACGTGCACATTTGTGCTATTTGTGTTCCTCCCTCACTTTAATTTCGCGTAAATAGTACTACTATCGCACGTTTCTATCGCTACGAAGTGGGTTAAAGGGCACTCGTTAAATATGTTTACTATTAAAACGTAGCACGTGGCCTCCGTAAGCTCACGCTCGTCAACATAGATCGTGCCTCCGATGATGAGCGCCAAGACGTGACTAGACAATAGCGCAGTTCTACGTACTGGGGTGGATGAGGGTTAACGGTTTAGCGTTGTTTTATCTGACGCGTTACGTACAGTTTTATATAATTATTATCTTATTTACGTGTGCAGCTATGTACCCGCAAAATATCCAATATATACTCAGTGACATTAGAAGGAATAATTTGTTCAACTGGATTTTTTGGCAATGTTAGTTTTACATCAAAAATGGAACGATATCATTTCCAAGAAATTTTATTAATATGTAATACGAAAAAAAATTATGTGTTTGGCGATTCCATAAATGAATACACTAGATTGAGATGGTGGATATCTGCCTGTGGAAACTCATCCCAAGCGACTTGAACTACGTGAAGTAACTGTACCAGACTCTGTAGAGTATGGTGCAAAGTGGACAGTCTCCTCCCCATGATATCTCACACATATTCAATGGAGTTTAAATCCGGTGAACGGAGTGGCCACGGCAAAACATTAACGTCTGCTTCTTGGGAAAGTCATTAGTTCGACGAGCAATATGGTGACGTGCGTTGTCTTGCTGAGAAAGGACGTGTGGACGGCCATCTAGATAAGGTAGTAAAGTGGTTTGTAGAACATCATCCACATAACACGCAGCTGTCATATAAGCTGCCTCTAAAAAAGAGAAGTGGTAATCGGCTACCATAGGCGATAGCCCTCAAACCATTACTCCAACTGTTCTGTGTACACGCCTCTCAACAGCAAACCCGATATGACACCGGCGTAGTGTCGTATGTACTGTTTTACGACCATGGTGCATAAATAGACACTTTATTTAGGAAAACTAAATTATTACAAATCATCCTAACCCCGTGCTCCACCTGAAAAGGTACTACACGAGGCTACCTATTCTAAGTACTATATAGGTTCCATAACAATTGAAATGATCCTACTCTAACTAAATAACTTCCCTATGATTTTTAATAACAAAAATATAATACAGTAGCCTCGCGACCATACGAATATTACTTTTGAAAAATGATAAAAAATGTAAAATGCGATTAGTTCACATAATCGCGAATCTACTGTAAATCAGTCAGCTATCAGTTATTATTAAATGCGCCCATGGAACGACTTTCGTTATCTCCCAGCATTCGCCAAGGACACTGATTATATATAATATACTTATATAAAATCAATGGCCACGGAGTAAGGGAAAACCATGGCAAAAACCTTACTCTGGGAGGATCTGGGAAGAAGTCCCAGACCTTATTACTGATAGCCACAAATTATTATTATCCTTCTGAGTGCCGAAGAAGCAGCCTCACGTCTCCTCAAATTCCGACAGCCTGCCGTTCTCGCGTAGCTGCTCCCTTTTCACGCATTCAGAAGTTGAACAGGAAAGATGATGACCTAAAAAACAAACAAAACAACAGCAGTACCTTCTAATACTTAATAGTAACTTAATCCTAATTATTCTAACCAAGAGTAAATAAATAAATACTCTTGGTTAGAATAATTAGGATTAAGTTACTATTAAGTATTAGAATAGGTACTGCTGTTGCATAAATAGACAGAACTACGATTCATCGCTGAAAACATTATACCAATTTGCCTCCCAATGCTGCCGTTCCTGCACCAGTTCAAACGTTGACGACGGTGGACCGCAGTTAAAGGAAGCACTAGTCATGGAAGGTATGAAAAAAGTCCAAAGGATCGAATGTGGCGATATTTTGTAAGCATAGTAACAGATCTACCTTCTTCTCCAAACCATTGGTCAGTGAGTTGACATGTAGTAGCAGAACAGTGTCGTAGAGCTGTCTGAAGCACCTATGTTGACGCTCTTTGATACGTCTCGGTTGACCAGTTGGTCTTCTTCGTGTTCATCTATTTTCTTCTGTCTATACACACACGCATTATCGTCATTGCACTACAATTAACACAGCGGCCAATTTCGCAACAAGAAAACAGGACAAACCAACATTTCGATAGGCAACAATTCTACTCCTGTCAAAGTCACTAATACGGTGATAACTTTGACATTAAGTTTTCGAACTCTAAGCATTTTGTTAGATTTCAACACTCGCAGACGGGCGCGCACTGACTAAACATTTCTGTGCTAGTCAGCTCTCTGATAAACAGGTATCTTCACAAAAAAAGATATATCGAAAATAAAAAATTCACATTCTTACCATAGCTTGCTTGGCATATGGTCATATTGATGCCAAAAAATTAAATTGAACAAATTATTCCTTCTGGGTGTAACACTTCTAATGTCGCTTGTAATGGAACTCGTTTTATCTCACTCCGCGTTGGGCGACAGATTAAAATGATACGTTAATTCACCCTCGCCCTGAAAAACAAATTGCAACAGTTCTAATTTATTTCCAAATGTTCTATTTTCAAGTAGGGCGCCATATATTTGGATTCAGATTTGTTAATAATAATAATTTGTAATGTTACTCTTTCTCTCTCTCGGGGTGAATTTATTTCGTAAGTCCGGTTGTCAAAGACATGCATTTGATTCCCTATCTATCAATATCAAATTTTAAAATAATAATAAAAAATATTAATTAATGATGAATATTTATAATTTATATAATTTATATTATTTTATTTACAAATTATTAACAAAAAACCTACCTCAATCCTTACTAGCTTAAAATTTTATGTATGATGAATGTGTGTAAATGAATTTTATAATCAATTGAAATAAATATAAAAGTCCGACCTTAAATTAGATTCTTTTCAGAATCTCCTCTTCAACTTTTACACACTTAATTTTAAACTTCCTTTTTAATATCTTCTTTTCAGCTTCTCCTTTTATTTAAAAACCCACCTTTAAGTTATATTTCTTGAAGCAATACTTCTTTCAATGAAATATCCAAATACAGTTATTACGATATTAACATGCCTTAACTGGATGATCCACCGTAACTATTTTGTATACTAGATTATACCTTATGTTTGATATTTCTTCTTATTTTGTGATCTTAATTTTTATAACTTTTATTTACCTTTCAAATTAATGATTTTTTCGTCACTAATCAATAATAACCCATTTTTTTTATATCACCATGTGCACCAGAACATGCATATACGATGAATTGCACACAGCCTCCCAAACATCATATTTTATTTTGACAATTTTAAATGACTTTGAAATTTTGAAATATAAACATTTGTAAAGTGTAATATGTTTTGTTTGTATTAATTTTAACATTTATTTATAACATAATATAAATTATATATCTTAAGTATATGCGAATACTGAAATCATATAATAGGTAAATACATAATAAATTCATAATCTAATATTACATTACATTACATTATATTGATTAATTGGAATAAATAATAAGTTAACACCAAATTCTTTTACCGATTAAATTAGTCGATCTCAGGTCGTACGGTTCTACGAGCATCTAAAATATAATTCGACCCTGTATACCAAACCAAAAAGAAATAAAAAAAATGACTTCATCTTTACAGTATTTTTATTTCATTTAAACAACGAAAGCAAAAATTGACAATAAATACTGTTAAAATTACAACGTGAACTAAAATGAATTGGTGGTAGAAAAATAGGGCACACGGAATATTAATATCTAATTGAAATTATCAAACATAGAGCAAATGCAAACATAATTATTATTTTTGATTTTACAAACTAATAATTATATAAAATAAATGGTAATACTTGCGATTTTGGTCGTCCCTCCGCTTTGGGTGTGGTCGGCGGAAATCGGCGTACACTAGCGGTTTCATCCGTATATCATATCGGGGTAGCTTGGCTTATGTTCCCTGCAGAGGCTGTATTCAGCTCTCTAGGTACATCCCAGCATACGTCGACTCAACAACTAAATTGCGTAATATCAGTAAGTGAACTGTTACTGATATTACGCAATTTATCACAATTGCAGAGTTCCTCACTTAGGAGGTTATTCACCAGCACTAACAGATGGCCAATGTACTGGGCAATAGGAGGTACGTGTTAACTCTCTATGCAACTCACTTTTATATAAGCATTTATTTTATTTGTGCTTAATGGCGACTCCTTGTGCTACCGCTCTTCGTACGGCTGCGCATGTGGTCCGTTTGACTGCTGGTAACCGATTCTCTCCTTGCTGCATACACGCATTCTCCCACACGTTTTGTTCCTCGCGCTTCTCAAATCAGGGACGTTGTGTTATCGTCGTGACCCCCGCAAACGTTTTTCATGCATTAATTCAGCACGGTCTTGATGGTTATACTTTTAATAACACTCCACCAATTGACCGTGTGATAGTAATGAAAATATCCAGTTGAAATACATTGAGGTTTTTGAGAAAAACCCAGATGTTATTTATCAGAAATAAAAAAAAGCAACTATTTTTCTTGAATGAGAAACTCAAACTGTCCATTTCATAAACATTTGCATTTGTTTCTGTAAATCCGTCAATTATAGCGGTAACATTCTTAAAAAAGATAGCTGCTGCATCGTAAATAATATTTTATTTACGATAGTTTAATTCTAATTGATAATTGTATGGATCAAAGTTATTCTTATTTATATTAGAATTAAAAATACAACCAAAATTATCAAAAATTAATGAGAACTATAATAATTCAAAAAGTTGAACAGATGAAAAATGAAATCATTTATCAATAGGAATTCAATGGTGTCAACATATACAGGGTGTTTTATTGAAAAAAATAATGAGAGGTTACCGACATGGATGCGAGCAATTTTAAAATATAAGTTACACAGCATTATGAAAAGATTGGTATCATAATGGGAGTGATACAAATTACAGTGTATTCATTCGAATTAACAAAGCGATAAAGTTCTTTTTAAGTATTAATAGTAGAAATATATTTTATTTATCATTTTGATTGCATTCATCAATTTGTAATTCAGTGATAAATAAAACATTGAAATAACCATAAAAGCACTTTTGAGATGTGACAATTGAAAAAATGTATTTACTAACCCCAAATTAAAAAACTATGTTTAAACGCATATTCAACATTTATATGATGTGTAAAAATATGCTGCTTAGAAATTATAACGCACAGAATTTATTTCAGGGAACATCATATCTGAGACTGTATCTGTGAGCTTTACAATAAATAAAACAATTCGAAAACCAGTTTAATGCAAACGGCGACGGTATCTGGTTTTTATTTAGTTAATAAGATATGCAGCAGACAGGCTTCCGTGCCATTATTGACACGAAGTCAGCAGTCTGGTCCATAGTTTCGCTTCGGTCGACAAACCGCAGGGCAGAAGGCGTGACACTCGCGCAGAAAGCGACACCGACGACGCGAAGAGTTGAAATCAAGGCAATTTGCCCGTCTGCCCCTGTAGCAGCCATCGCGTCTGTTTGACAACGACGCGCTCAGTAAATTTCCGGATTGTTTACGAAACTGGGAGCACATTTACGTACTGCGTATAATAGCAATGGCGTAATGAATGATGATGTTGAACTATATGTAGAACGCAATTTACCGTAATTTTTTCTCATGTTGCGGTACGGCCAACTTACAAGCGTAATTTAAATTAAATTACCGATTCAACGAGACTAACGCACGACTTAAAAAGACAGCAAACAAAATGTTAAAACCTACGGTCGCTTTTAATTAAGAAGAGTGTACGGTTTGCCGAGTTTATTAGTTAATTTGCTTAAAACCGCCACGAAACACGACACCTAAAACGTATATCTGCGTTTATCTGTTGCGTACACAAAACAACTCACGATACCGATCTAAATCTGCGACGGATTCACAACTCTTCCACTGTGTCGTCGGAATTAGAACCACGGCCGCTTCGGTCGGTCGAATAGGACTCCAAGGTGTCCCGGGAATCGCCTAATGGTCCCACCGGGACCATTATTCAAGTAGGCGTGCCGCGTCACTGCCAGATACACCACCGTTACCAACAATGAGACGTCAACCTAATAGATATATTGACCATGAAGATGGTACTAATGTGGTATTTAGCCATAACACGAAAACACAATGGATTTGTCTTCTTCGTCTATTTTTTTTCTTTTTGATGCCTTTTATATTTGTGTGCGCTGGTAGTTTGACAACTAAATAACTTTAGAGAGACGAATAGGTAGATATGTGTGCATTTAGAAAAGGAAGTTCTTTTATTCTGTTCGAAATTGTAGAAATTCTCTTTTATTAAATTTTAATTGATTACATTTCAATGAAAAAATATTTCTTTCTGGTTAAAATAAAGATGAAATAAAACAAATAAATTATTCTCTTAAATACTTACAGAAAAATCTTTGGTTTAATTAATGTGTTTATAATGTGTGAAAAAAAGATTTTATTGTTTTCAACAAAATACTTCTGCTAACATATACAGGATATTTCCTGTAAGCGGTTCATTATGTTCTATTATTTACTTCTATTTAAGATTTTTGCACCATTATCGGTTTGATTGGAGCTATAAATGTGAAATACTTTAACCAAAATATGAGTTCCGATTGACTGGAAATGGATGTCAACTTTGTTATTTTAAGCAGAATGATATAATTTCTTTTTTAACATTTTTGGATTCTACGACCATAAATACGTCTTCATTTGCTATTTCTATAGCTACAAGTAGCCGTTTTTGAGTTATTTAAGGTTTTCTGTTTTTTTTTTTTACTAATAATCATTGCATCATTTAGAAATTAATATCTCTGCAATACTGCAAGTAGAGACTCCAAATTTGCTATGTTATGAATGTAGATATACTCTAGATACTCTAAGAAATGGTACGCACACTTCACATTCTAACATACAATGTGTACAAAACTGAGAAAACAAAGTGAGATATTTTCAAATGTAGAAATGTATTTTTTTAAATAGAACACCCTGTATTTTAATTCAAAATTAGGAATAAATATCATCCCTATCATTTTATATCAGTATTCTCTATATTTATTTTTAATAGATTTTAAGATATGAATATTTCTGGACTCAATCAAACAAATAATTTGTTTATAAGGATTATTTGATGCAAGCAGAGTTTTTGTTAATTGAACTAAGTAATTACATTGACGAAGTAAAAATAAATATAACATTTTATTTTCTTATAAGCTTAAATACATTAAATACTTATGTGTAGTACAGAAATTGTCGAATAGATGGCGCTTCTCCTATTTCATTCCAGTGACATAAAGTTTGTTCGCGTCGCATGAACTATTTGCACCATTATGCACTTTTGCACACAAAAGTTCTAAAAAGTGCAAATAGTTCATGCGACGCGAACAAACTTATATTTAGCACAAATAGCGTGACAATAGTACATATATTAAAACACAAGTTTCATAAAGCGTACTTTAGTTAGCTACTGTGGGGCATGTAGAAAGGAAGTATTAACTTTGTTGTTAACAGATCATCTCGAATATAAAGCGGAAACAATTCTTGTATCAATACCTAAAACAAAAAATTTTTACATGATTATTATACCATGGTTATTTGCGATTACAGATAAGCAATGGGTTAACCTGGTAAAAAAAGCAGAAATGAGACCAAACCACATAACCCACAAGCGATTTTTCATAAATTGTCAGTCTAGGAGGTGTACCACTCAACCAGTTGGCATAAAAAAAAGGGGCAAATGCTAAAATTGATCGCGACATTTTTGCAGCTTCCTAACAGCGAATTGTTCACTGGTCATTGTTTTAGACGTTCATCCGCTTCAAGTTTGGCCGATCGTGGGAGCGATCTTGTAACAATAAAACGCCATGGTGGGTGGAAGAGTTCTGCAGTAGCAGAAGGCTATATTGACAGCTCCTTAGAAAAAAAAGTTGAAATAGCAGAACTACTGTCAGTACGACCAGAACCTTCCACTTCAAGTACTCCAACAACCTTTGTCAAAGAAAAAACAATTCATATAGACAATAATATTAACCAAAATTCCCAACATTTACCGGGTTTTACCATTAATGCAGCTCTAAATTCTAATGTATTTATTAGAGAGTTTATAATAACTTTACTGTTTCTAAACATAAGTGTATAAATTCTTGTTTATGGCTCAAATATGTATATATGTGTTCCATTTTCACCGTGAATTATAATTTTAGTGAATTCAATCGACTGCACCTAATTATTACACATTCGCTGAAATCGTCAACTTATCAGACCATCATTACCGACGTGGAAGCGGGTAATTTTAAAATACAAGTTAAACAGCATTATGAAAAGGTAATCAGAGATACACGTAGTTCTGTACTTAGATTTATTAGACAATGTAATATACACAGTTTTACGCACGTCTCATTTAATTGTATTAAAGAAATCACAGTCCTTACCATCATAATGGGATTGACATAGAACATTTTTACGGTGTACCCGTTGGAACGAAGAAAGTGGCAAGATTCTTTTTAAGCATCAATAATAAAAACATATATTATTATCGTCTTAATTGCAATCATCAGCTTCCAATTATGTGGTGAATAAAACCAACAGCAAAATAACCATAAAATTACTTTTGACAGGTGATAAAAAGGTACTAACCCTAAAATTAAAAAGACACTGAAAACAGTGCTGTAATGGGCTACATTATAACACTGTTTGAATTGCGAAGTTGCCAGTCTCTAGCCATGTATAACTTATGGAAGGTGACAGTTACGCAATCTACCAACCGCAAAATTAAAAATTACCGAAAACAGAGCTATAATGGAATCCATTATAGCACTGTTTTCGATTACGCAAGGATTTCATTAGGACACCGAAATAGAAAAATAACTCGTACATTGAATCATTCGTCGCTACGTGACTGGCGATTTAAACTTGTACTCGTATTACAACAAACGTCATTATACTAGTGTTTTAATATACTACTTTCTATTTCGCATATACAATGAGCACATTGTTTTGCCAAAAAAACAGTGTCACAAAGTGTCACTTTGTAACACTGTTTTTCCACTTTGTGACTCAGTTGGTGATTTTTTTTATGCGAGATTGAGAGAGGTGAGTAATGTAGCTTGTGTTTTGACGTTGGACGGTTCAACTCATTTTCATTGATTGATCAATAATCACAAACTATCAACAAAAAAGAGAATTCAACAATCTCAAAAATCATTACCAAGTAAAAAGTTAAATAGAAATATTATTTATTATAAACATATCCAACCTAAAATTAAATGTATAATAAATGGTGCAAAATGGCCATATAGACAATAAAATTTGAATTGAAATTTAAACTTGTACTGTACTGTATTACAACAAACGTCACTAGTGTTTTAATATACTATTCCTACATTAGAAATACCTCATTTAACTAAATAATATTGCCTTGAAACAAATAAATGTGTTTAAAAAAGGCAAATTTCTTTGATTTTAAGAATATTTTGCACTAGTGTATTAATTATCTGAATTATTTGACCCATAATGTATTTTCAGCAGATAAATACACAATAAAGATATTTTAATGAAACTTGAAATGGTAGGTCTAAATAATTTTACATCGTGAGTACTAAAGTTCTGTTTTAAACCGTTTCTAAAAAGCCTTTTGCTGAGGTGTGTTCGAGTTCGCCTTTATCCTGGCGTTTAGCGGAGTTCGTGCTAATTTCAATGCTTATTGTCAGTGTAGTATGTTAAGTAGTTCCACGTAGCATCTGCTTCTTGGATTTTTTCTGTCAGATTGTGGTATACATATATAGCTTTAAACATTCTCTTAAACGGTCCTATTTGCTTATAAAATTATTTCCCTTGGGCCAAGATTTTAAATTTTTTGGCGTTTTTACTGGACCTTACATTAACCTCAATGTCATCAGTCACAACATTCTAATGGTGTTAAGTTTATATATACCTATATATGTTACTCATTCTTTTCACAACCCATATAAATTCCATTGTTAACATAATGGCAATAAACTGTATATTTTAACCATCTACCACCTCACGTCCACAGTTTAATATCGACGGTTGCAACCGCAGGACGTCTAAAATGTGACACCGTGATACACTTACGGGAAACTATACGTTTCACAAGGACCTCTCCAGGCGGCGTTGAATAAGCATCTTCCTGTGGCTCAAACAATCGGTAACGTTTGACAAACAATGGCCTGAAAAGAACGTAAGCAACTCGCGGATGTAACTGAAAATGAAATCAAGTGGACTCTTGTCCGTGCCGGGGAACAATGAAACAACGGCTCGAGTAGTTATTTTACATCGAACCTTTACATTTTCGCTCGTGTCCTGGGACAGGAAAAGCTCGTGAAGTGTTTGCGCTAATATTGGAAGTATCTTTGGAAAATATGTGTGCCATAAATATCTGATAATGTGAGGACTTTCTTTTCTGTACTAGTTTATTTTCTATTTTACTTTTAATCTTCTTGGTGTAGCAGGTTTTGGTAAAAATAAAAACTCAATCTAACAATAACTCACATGTGTATTTCAAAACATAACGTGACGTTTCGTTACTATATGCAGCAACTTCATAGGATCCAAACTATAAATTTTAAAAGGAGAACTAGAGTTAAAATTTAACGTCTTTACAAATTTGAGAATGGATTTATCTTTGTTTATCTTAAAAAAAAAGAATCAGAAACGAAAATAATTTATATTATTAATCTATATTAAATTTTAACTCTGTTCTCGTTAAAATTTGTACTTTGGGTCAGGTGAAGTTGCTGTATACACACAAAAAATAATTCTCAATTCGAATATAAATGCATCACATTGAATATAACATCACTTCCTATATAAGCAAGAAGATGATGTATTTATATTGAGAATAAATTTTGTTCAGTTTTCCAAACCCGTTTAGTTCAAATGTAATCAATATGCTAAAATCATTATGAACATATATTATTTTCACCACAAAAATAATTATTTTAGGTTTAAGTAAATAGATTTTCTCAATTGTTCGACTGGAAACTATCATATTTATGCCCTAACAATTTATGTACATTTGATAGAAGCATATAAAAGTATTATTTGAAGTATTGCCATTATTTACTTTCAAAATATAAGTATATTGAACTGATAATACTTACCTGCTTAATCTAAGCATTTCTACTATTCAAGGGTAATAATTACCTACTAATTTTGTGTCTGTAACACCAAAAAACCTCGGTAGGGGAAAATTAATAAATAAAGAAATATTATGTAATTAAATAAATTTACTGTCACACTTTATAGTTTTACAATGTTTGGGAGAAGGTAGCGTATCGGGGTACTCTAGGAGTGCGCACGGGATATTTATGCGTAGAGGTATATGTATTATGCGTATCCGTCGTTGCGACCGGTGTTCGCGGGATACTTCCCACTCAATGCCTGGGCCTGGTATCTAGTCGGCGTTGGTTACTGATATAATTTCAATCAGTGTAATAATTTGCTGGGTATTATGTACTGAAAACTAATAACTAGTAAATACCTACATATGTTTATTAATGTACACACCTACCATGTTCATATATTATCGGCACAATGGCGCTGACTAAGTATTATTTCAAAGCTTTTTAAACCAGTAATTCTTTAATATTAGATAACACGTAAATACTTACCTTCCAATATTTTAATGGTAGCAGCTGTGCATCAGTCCCATTCCACTCCATTCTCTAAGTAGCTGTGAAACGGCTGGGGTATCCATTTAGATTTACTTACACTTACAACCAACAACACTATTCGCAGGTCAATCAAAAAGTGACGCCAAGTAAAGCGTATGTATATGCAAAACCCCGTAAACCCCCCTTAAAAAAGAGGAAACCAATGACAGATAAGTTTTAGTGCAATAAATGGTGGGGTAAAATTCGTTTCAAATGTTTCAATATTATGGTAATTTCAATTTGATATTTCATGTTTTCAGTACAAAACATTTAATTTTTTTAAATTTTATATAGTAATTCATTATACCAAAAGTACAAGGGATTTTATTTTGAATCTACAGACTTTCTCACTATGCATGATTGCATAGATTTAGTCCCTACAACAATAACAATGTTCATTTGGAGGAAGTATACTTCAATGCAAATATTTATACTATTTGTTCTAAGAGTATATTGTGTTTTCAGAGAATTTACTCTTATCTTCTAACCAACCAGATTTAGTTCATTTAAATATATATTAAGTTTCGATTTCTGAATAAATAAAATTATTCAGATTGACAATAGATTTTTTTTGTGTGTAATGTATTAGGCAACAAAATCTCATACTGAACTTCTAATATACGTCTTACTTATAGAGACAGTTGCGAACTGCAAACCGTAGATTCTGATGAAACTTTGTCAATTTGTAAACTTCGTCGAGCGTTAGGCCACTTTTTGTTGAGGGGCAACTTCAATTTAGGGGATGCGATCTAATCTTAAACCACTTTTAAGCAGTGAAATATAGAAAAAAAAATACCTAATAGCAAACTTGCCCCGTCTAGGCAGCCCTTTCGGCTGGTATAGGTATTTACATACAGAGTGTTATAATAAGCACGGCACTGTGTTTATTTGATCGAATTTTAAAAATCGATCATAATCCCTTTCTTTGTGATCAAATAATGTATACAAAGGTATACAAAATCAGTACAAAAAATATACAGGGGTTATATGTCAATATGTAATAGTTCTAGAGATATGTACACTCAGATATAATGACTCCAATAGTTCATAAGTTGATTTAATGTGAAATTGCAATCTGGTTCTACTTTAGATTTCGCAAAAGGCAAAGTTGTTACGTGATCTGTGCATGTTGTTTCAATCACCACACATACTTACCCGATACAGCTTAACTAATACCACTATTGTTGGTAGTCTTTAAGGAAGCAGGCGGTACATTTGGTCTTAAAGTTCTCGACAACAAAAAAAAAAAGAGCTACTGTGATGATCGTTACTTGTTTGTGTGTTATTTTATATTCATATTTGTATAGAGTTTGCGTTCCTCTGAAATTATGATTTGTAACGTTGTTAAGGAAAAAAAAGAACGATCGAAATAGCAACTTACCCTTTTCAAAAGCTATGGGGATGCCTCAAAGTGTTAAAAATAGCGAATACAAAAAAATGAATGACAAGGCATTTCGGCACCTATAAATGTAACATAATAGAAGAAAGAAGAGGACGCCGACTGGAACATGCCATGTAAACTAGCCCGATTTTGCATTGAAAAGTAAAGCACTTAGTCGAGTTGCAAACCTTCAGTTCTACCTCCAAACAAAAGGAACGCTACAATCAGAAAGTTAGTATTTTTATCTTTTAAGCGTTTACGCAGCGTATTAAGTTGGCAATCCTTACAACAGCTGTATTCCTTATCTATTCAGCCGACCAAAATGGCTGCGCAACTAAGTGCGAACTCGGTTATACCACATTAATTTTCTGGAATTTACTGAAATACGTTGGCAACGCTAAAAAGAACTGATTTTTGTTGTAATAGAATATAACATTCATGTTATTAAAGTTACATCGACGGATCGACGTGAATATTCGAATTAAAAGTGGATAATTTATTGCTAAACAAGAACATGTCTGCTTGGATGATTTTTGTTTTTAATGTTGAAACATCTCAACAAAATGTGTATATAATTCTGTAGGATATTGTTGCACGCAGTAATTAATATTCGTAAGGATTTTATATGCACATTTTCCGCATGTTTTAGCATTAAAAATAAAAATCTTTTGTGACTATCTTCTTTTAAGTTGAAGGCGTATTTTTTTATTCATTAATAGGTATCTTGATTATAGCGTTTTTCTGTTTATATATTAATTAAATATCGATGAATAAAAGAATGAACCTTATATAGCATGTTTTTGTTTGGCCATAAATTATCTCCTATCAATAATAAATAATTTGAAGACCAATAATTACATTTTCAAATTAACGCGGTAAAAAAAAACGCCGTTGGTGTCTGGATACCGAACTAATTCCCAAATGTACAGGATTTCGGCTGAGTTCAACACTATTCTTAGGTGATCAGTGGACTGGAAGGAACCGATGGATTTGACAAGCCACCGCCTCCTCTTCAGGGCCTCCCACTCTTTGAACAATTGGAGTATTATAATATATATTGTAACGAGCGCCAACTTTTCAACTGGCGGTTCCGATAGGCGTCCCTAGATGGCGCTGGCATAGCGGAAGAAGAACTACCTACGACGAATAACAGAGGGCAGCACCGGGTCGAAGATTCGAGAATATTCTCCAGAATCTTCGAGGACGTTCTAGAAGGCCCTCGAACAATCTGGACGTTCGCGCCAGCTATAAATAACGCGTCGGGTTGGCCAAGAGGCAGTCAATCGATACGAGTTCGATAGTGCGGTCGCGATTGAACTAGTACATGTAATATAAATATCGTTTACATAAATAAAGACATTAGTGGTTAAGTGATATAGTTAATAAGCATTTTTTAATAGATTTTAATTACCGTAATTGTGTTAATAGAATAAGTGAATTTAAATATATCGCCTGTGTGTTTTTCTAAAACCCCGACAACGTTTTAAGAACCGAAAAACGTTACAATATATATATATTATTGTGATTCTCCGGCTATATGCTTTTTACGGCAAAAATGAAAATAAATAAATAACTTTCTTTAATAAAACAGTGCAATCATTAATAACATGTATAATTCATGAACAAGTCTATACAGCAAATATATAAAAAGTATGAGAACTCTTACTCAGGGTGAGTATAGCTATTTGGGATATTCCAACAAGTATTATCAATTATCCAGTATAACTTAGATCCTTTTATTCAAATATGAACTTTTAAAATCTCCCGCGCTATCATAAGAGAATTGAATACCACCAACCACTTTTGCCAATTTACAAAAGCTCAGAATTTAAATCTCATACGAAATAATAATAATTTAAAAAATGCTTTGACCAGATACCTCGTTTTCCGGTTTATACAAATGCCAGAGTACCTCTGAATGTGATTTCCTTGTAGTGACAATCCAGATTCGCTCGTATATTCACCTCCTTCGTTACAAACACATGTAAAATCCCATGTAAAACATGTACCCAGATATAGTAAATACCAAATAAATGAATTTATCCCCCTACGATACCAGATATACCCCCGCAATATGGTTTAATTCATTTATATCTGATGAGAAATGACATAGCTTTTTCAAGACTTTTCATCGACTATCAACACGTAACCAAGGATTTTCATACATTTTCTTTATACGAATCACATTAAGTCACTACCCCATTCAATTAAAATAGACACCTAGGATACCAAGCTATTGACAGTTGTCAGACGACAAATTATATACAACTTCCATGACAACTAGTGTGAATTAATCCAAATTATACTGGACTTACAAACAGGTGTGTACATAAAATAATAATATCTGCATTTCAATATGGTTGGTGGTTTTCCCTCTTATGAAACACAGCAAATATATATATATATATATATATATATATTATAATACATATACAAATTTTATGAATCCATCCCTACTTGCCAAGCCATTAATATATTTATATAATTTGTCAGAAAAAAATCGGTTTAAAAAAGAAGTTAAGAAATACCTAGTAGCACACACTTACTAACACTTTGGAGGAATACATTTGATAGATTTGTTTGTCTATAATCAAGAGTTTTTATTTATTATACCTTTAGTGTCCGTATTTTATATACCTACTTTGAGATGTGTTTCACTAAGAGATTGATTTTCGACTACGATAATGTCAATGTTAAAAAAAAGGGTAATAAAATATTATTATAAGGACAACATATGGCATTTTGTGCTTATAATAATAATAATATGTATTTATTGGCCATATATAACATATATTACAATAACAGCACACCAATAGCAAAATGTGAATTTGACAACACAAAAATTTATCTGCAACTTCTATTAGTCAAAAAGATTCAATCGCCTATTGTAAGCTAATACATAATTACATTCGGCGTTCTTCCTTTAATCTCTTAAAATATGTATAAATAAGAAAAAAAAGTATAACAATGAGCAAAACACATTATACAACACAGTTAACCTTCAAATACAATACAGTCAAATCGGCAACAACATCACTTTCCAACCGCTACGCGGTAAAAAAACGTTCGTCAACAAGAGCTCTAACGAAGCCCAACACCGTCATGACGCTACAAAGTCACCAGTCGACGATTTCCAATTGCGAAACTTAATACCGCACATAAGTTCGTCAAGGGGCTACTGTTGGACAAGAAAGACCTGCCAAAGTATCCGTCTAATGTTCACAACAGGTGTCGCCACCAAAGTACCCAACAGATACAGATATTTATTCATCACAAAAGGAAATTCATACGAAAATCTCCGCCGAAACACCTTGATCCGGTACCTGGGTATTGAAAATAAATTTGTAAGACGCTGTATATAAATAGTTGTACCACCCGAAAGGGCTGCCTAAATGATGTAAGTCCGCAATTAAAACTTTTTTTAAATCTTTCACTGTTTAAAAGTAATTTTGGATGAACGAAATTTAGATCGAATTTTAAGATCAGATTGCAAAGTTGAAGTTCCTCTACTTGTGTCGTTTAGTAACCCTAGAAGGAAGTTCCAAATTGAGAAAATTCACTTGTCAGATTGGATTTTTTGTTCTTACCAAAAATTCCGCTACACCAAGTAGATTAGAAATAGAATAGAAAGTATATTTATATATCTCAAAATGCGTAGTGGCTTTTTCTAGTTTTTCAGACGTAATTGCGTGCAGATGAGGGAGGAATTTTCGCCATTTAAATTCATTATTCCTCTAAGCCTATTTGAGAAGATAATAGATGGACATTACGTAGGACACATGCCGAAAAATTGGACCGACGCTTCATAAAAGAAGAAACTACATCTTAATCACATAGCCTTTGTTACATCCATTGTTCGACAAACATATAACAAAATAAATACATAATAATTACAGGCGGCTATCGTATAGCAGGGGGACCCCCTGCGGCGCTCCTAATCCATGGGAGAGTCTCTCGTTACAGAAGAAGCATAGGGGTGTTTAACATGTTAACGAAATACACAACTCCATATAGCCATCACCGTATAGTCCTCATCGCGCAGCTTCTTTCCTTTCATATTTGTTTTCGTTCACCCTGTTTTCAATAACAATTGACTTCTACATGCGACTGCATAACTTCGAGAGTAAATCCTGCATTTTCTCGTAAATAAGTCCTCTACAACACCACTTTAAAAAAAGTGGGGTGGATTTTTCCCAAGGTACTTGTGTTATTCAGCGCCCTCTGCAGTTTCAATCTTGAATGCTCAGAGATGATAAAACAGTCAATTGAGTATTTAAGTTAACGCGTAATGATTCGTTTTGATGTGTTGTGAAATTTCGAAATAGAAGCTAGAAGTGCTTGGGAATTTTCAGTCTTGACTTTCATGTAAGTGTGAGAAAAGAATTTGCTTTAGCATCCACTTATGATTTTAGCAATGTGGATCTTACAGATATGAAATTTTGTATAATATCATATAAATTCATTTAATATTTTGTAAGCATAATAGGTAGATAGAAAGCTTAATTCCCATGTTTGACGGTTATATATTGTGATATAATTTAAGAATCACATAAACATTTCAATTCAAAGCATCAAGTTGTTTCACGATTGTTAATACAAAAGACCCATATCAAGTAAAATAGATGGTAAATGATTTACATTTCAGAAAAATCAAAATCTTCAAAAAGAATAAACACTATGAAGCAAAAATATAAATCATCTAATTTATTAAAACAAGTATTTTATTGGAAAATGTAATTAATTAATTCAGATATCATCAAAATTTTGCTTTAAAATAAAAATCTAAATTGAAAAAAATTACATCTGTCAAACTATTGACATCCATCGGCAAAAACAGAAAATTCTAGCTCTTCAAAGGAAACCTGTAATCATTTGACAGTTCATGGAATCTTTCAATTGATTTCAATACAAATCACATACAAATTGTAAAAAAGACACCCAATATTTGAATGAGATATAATTTTTACATTAAATGTCAAAATATTTGATACTACTTTATTTATGAAAACTAAATTATTACAAATCATCCCAAGCCCGTGCTCCACCTAAAAATGGTATTACACGAGGCTACCTATTCTAAGTACTATATGGGTTCCGGTGGCGGCTGGTACTAAAGGGCACAAGGGCCCTGGGTTGAAGTTGGGAAGATTCAATGCCAACCGGTTTATGGATGTTGACGTCCAACAAATGCCGTAATATTCGTATAATATGAAGATTTGGAAAGTCATGACCTGAAAAAAAGAGGTTTGTTTTAGAAAAAAAAATGGAAAAAGAGACGCGTGGGTAAGATAAGCAAAAGGGTGTATGTTTGAAATTAGTCCCAGAAGTGACTAGAAATTTAAAGAAAAAGTTATTCCATCGAAAGTACTGTTATACACACTAAAGTGAACATTTAAAATCAAGAATATAACTTAGCGAGGATATTGACGCGAAAATCCAAGTTGAAAACATTCTAGAAGCAAGAAAATCACCCAGCCAGACATTTTTCAAGCCTTGAAAAGCGTAGAGAGAAGCTAGGAGGCTTCATCAGCATTTCAAAGTGACCAGATGACAGGATATACTGAAGATTCCACCGTCAACAAGGAAGCAGTCCACGGAATAAACAGACCTGTAGCCTTTATTTTATAACACGTGTGATTAAGGGCTTAGAATTCATATTTAAAACGATATCAAACAGTTAATAATTTGATTCATTTCATTTTTTAAAAAGTACTAAATTGGTTTATATTGATTAGCTTAGTTCATTAATATATTTTGAAGTTCAAATTTATCATTAAAGTTTGTTAATTTCAATAATTTCTTAAAAAGAAACGATCGTTTACTGATTAATCTAATCATAATGAGAGATCTATTCAGATATTTCAGTTGTTTCGAATCCTTTAACGACCCTAAGATTAAAAAAAAAAATGTATATAGAGATTAAAATTTATTGACCATTAGTCAATTCATTAATTATTCAAATTCATTTATTTATTATTTTTTTATTATTATGTATGTATTAATGTATTTTTTCACTTCGCTTATGTATTCAATGTGAAATTTTTGCAAACGAAAAATGTTTGCTTTATAAAATTTCATTTTGGACGCTTAATTTTTCCTTTTTTCTGTGGGGGCCGTCAAATATGGAGACTTCGGAAACACTGCTGTCTCTTGACTTTTTGTATTTAGTCTCCTATTTCTTTTACACATTAATTTATACCAGCCATTCCAGGATCCTAGTGCCTAGATCTCAATCTGTACAGGTCTCTGACTGGTTGATTGGAGTTATGACTTCATTTTTGGCTTGCCCAAAATTGTCTGACTTCTTGTGTTCAAAGCCTCGCATTCACACAGAATGTGGTGTCCTCTCGTTAC
The DNA here is from genome assembly GCA_004143645.1 of Protaetia brevitarsis. Taxonomy (NCBI): domain Eukaryota; kingdom Metazoa; phylum Arthropoda; class Insecta; order Coleoptera; family Scarabaeidae; genus Protaetia; species Protaetia brevitarsis. The sequence continues at coordinate 25,168 of RXPK01002632.1, read as the reverse complement.
ACAGTTTGCAGTTGGTATCTCCAGTATTCATTCAAAATTTCTGTAGTGTCCTTTCAGTGTATAGTGTCCTGTTAGGAAACTTATTACGATGAGAATGTGATTCCTACTGAGCTGCAGTAGTTCTTCAGCCTTCTTTTTTGATGGTCTCTTAATGAAAGTCTTACCATAAGTTCGCCTAGTTATATTATTCCAGTGTTCTTCTAGAACAGGTCCTGGGCCTATATGTATATACGACGCAAATGATCCCTTTCATGCTAATCGGGTTTTTTGTTTCTTTCGTTGGTTGAATATCCGGGCACGACGCTTAGTATAATTATGTTCAATAATTCTATATACCTAAATAAATAACTACTACATATGACACGCTGTGAATAGTTGAAATTAGTAAGAAATAATGTACAAAGTGGGCCAAATTCTATGTACGTGAGTTTGTTTTTATATGTTTTATGTATTGTTTTGTTTTATATTTCTATTTAATATTTGACTAAAAATGCTGTACGTTACAACCTGTTGTAAATGAATTGAATTGAAAATATGGTTCAAGTATGCAGTAGATAATAAAATTAAGTTCAAAAATCTGCAATTTGATTATATAAAAGCCTACTAAAGTTTCTACTTAGAAATGTTAAGGTAATTTCATTAGTTAAAACTTATACATTCTTAAAAAACGTCAATATTTTAATTCCTTAAAAAGTTATAGTCTATAACAGAAAATGAAGAAACATATTTTTTTAAAAAATAATGACGATACCTATTACAAATCGAAATTTGATTTCGCCAATATTTTTTCTTGAAAAAAGTAGCGCCAAAATGTTTGTCGCATTTCTTTGCATCTTCTTTGCAAGTTATATTTATTAATAATGCATGACATAGATGACTCGTCTACACACAACCAATAGTGCTAGGAATTATGAAAAACGCCAACACACATTTGTTCAAATGTTTTCCCGACTATATGAGTGTAGAATACTATTACATTATTTATTTATACACTCTAAGCACCCACATAGTATTGAGCAATTGCGTAGCTAGAAATACTAAGAAAATTAATAAGTTTCGGAATAATAAACATACTGTTAAACATGCATCAGGTTCAAAACGAAACAATATAAAACAGCTACAAACTTTGAAAAATAATATACTTCTTAAACATTGTTTATTAGCTTTAATTTCAAAAATTCTGTGAAACTATAAAATAAAACTAAGATGTGGAAGCGGTAAAAGCAAAGTGTAGGACGTGAAATGTTTAAATCAAAGTAGAGATCGCTTTAGTGACGGAATAATTCTTAATTGTTATTAAAATTACAACAAAAACAGTTTTATATATCAATCAATTATTTACAAAAACAAAGGACAAAATAAATATTAAAGATCAATTAGAAATTAGTTACAGTGATTTAATCAGTTTTTTTTTTTTTTCATTTCAATGTATCACAATTTTTTAGACACTCTGTATGGCAACTTCCTCCTATATTTTGGTGAAACAATGTTAGAACTTGGTAATTGATAACGGCTGGAGACTGGAGCATCTATTTTGTCGTTAAGAAGATTTATATCAAAAATCTTGCACTAGCAATCTCTCATCGTTCAAATAGACTTTAAAAATTGTGTTCTGAGAGTAACGCGTTATAATCTGCTTCTGTGCTGGGTAATTTTCACACATTTTGAGGGTTAGATATTTCAATTTTTTTCTGGACTTTCTCTAGTTGTAGCTTCATTCATTAAGTTAGGATGGGCACCTACAGTCCGGGCATTTGAGCTAGGTGCTCATTGTACCATCCCTATTAAGTCTCTTATTTCCATTCGAGCTGCTTGGTGTTCTCTATAAAGCCCAGTATCTTGACCAGTGGAAACTTGAAAACCAATAGATCTCTCCGAAAATATTTCTGCCTGAGTACCTTCAATTCCTCACATGTGCAGATTACATGTAGACTCGTTTCCTTCTGTAGTTCCTCACAAGTGAATATAACTTTCTCAGAATATCTACATTTCCAAAACCTTTGCAAGATCTGACTAAAAACCGTATGTCGGGGACGCTGTTTTGCAGATAGCTGACGATGAGATGTGCTCAGAGAACTGAAGTTCATGATGAAAGAGGACACCGAAATCTTTAAACTGCGTATGACGAGAAATATATAAATTATCCACATTATAAGTGTAAATAATTGGGTTTCAGATTGTTACTGTATTGTATAGAAAACAACAGCACATTTGCCTACATTCAATGTGTTATTATTTTCAGAGTACCACTTACAAGTGACAAGCAGGAAGAGATTCGCAGTCTGCAATACGTGTAATCACATTTTGAGATCGTCCGCGTATGCCAGGACTTGACATTCGAGGGTAAACAGTAGGTGGTTTATATAGACGTTAAATAGCAGCGGCCCAGGCTTGGATCCTTGAGGGACTCCGGAAGAAACAGTAAATACACTGGAGTGAAAGCCGTTGTAAGTAGCGTAACAGGATCGGTTATTGAGATACGCTACAACGCTATCAGGTCAGTGATGACGAGCGAGAAACCAAAGGCACTTAATTTGGCTGTGGGGATGTTGTGGTCTATGCTGTCCAACGCCTTGCCGAAATTAATATACAGTAAGTCTACGTGTTCTTCAAGTTTATGCAGACGTTTGTGGACTGCGTAATTTCGGCCAAGTTGGTTAATGTGGGCCTACCAGATATAAATACATGCTGTTGAGTAGAGAGATAGCAATGAATGCTATTATATATCTTGTTCTAAAGTAAGTGTTTAAATACTTTGTACGTTGTTACGAGATTGTAGGAATGTCTTTGTACAACCGCTTAAAACACTGTTTAATATATCTCTTCGTACTAGCGCTTATCCAACTATTTGGAAACTGTCTAAAGTGAGTCCTATTTTCAAGGCAGGTAATGTTAATGAAATTTGTAATTATAGAGCCATATCTATTTTATATAACTTTTCAAAGGTATTTGAGGGTATTTTGCACAATTACCTTAGTCCACATATAACTAGAACTATCTCAGACTGCCAGCACGGCTTTGTGCGAGGGCGTTCAACAGTCACTAATTTGATTTCTTTTACGCAGTATGCTTCGGATATTCTGGATGATCGAGGTCAGGTGGATGTAATTTATACTGATTTTGCTAAAGCGTTTGACGGCCTTGATCATTCCATATTATTGGCTAAGCTTTCTAACACAGGGATCTGTAATAGTCTGTTAACTTTATTAAAATCTTATTTACAACATAGACAATTCTATGTTTCATATAAGGGTTTTGCATCCGCTTATCATTCTATGTTATCTGGCGTCCCTCAAGGTTCCAATTTGGACCCACTTTTATTCTTAGTATTCATTGACGATCTTGTTAACTCGTTGGATTGCCAGTGTCTACTCTTTGCCGATGATGCTAAGTTTTTTTTCGTCTGTGGAAACCTTGAGCGATGCTATTGCGTTGCAAAATAACTTGAACAGGGTATATGACTGGAGTAATGAAAATAGATTATATCTGAATATTTCCAAATGTAAAACTATGACTTTTACACGTAAGAGAATACCCATTCTGTACGATTACTGCCTTGAAAATGAAATTCTTAGTAGGCCTGATGAAATTACAGATTTGGGGGTTACTTTTGACACAAAATTATTTTTTTCATTACACATAGCTGCGGTGGCTTCAAAAGCAAATAAGATGTTGGGCTTTATCTTGGGAACATCTAAATACTTCCATCACATAAACACGATGTATAATCTATTTAACTCCCTTGTAAGACCAGGATTGGAATATGCTGCGTTAGTTTGGAACCCATTATATTCCATTCATAAGGTACGCTTGGAAAACGTTCAGAGAAAATTTTTAAAATATATCTCTTTCCGAACAACTGGTGTTTATCCAGAACGTGGTTTTCCTCATGAGAAACTTTTAAATATGTTTAATACCCACTCTTTTGTAACCAGACGTTCGGTACAAGCTTTAAAATTTATATTTGGTGTTATTCATGGAAGTATTTATTGCCCCAACTACTTGAAAAACTTTTGTTTATGGTTCCCAGACGGTCGTCTCGATATCCTCTGACATTCTCTCTTTCTACACCACGTACTAACTTATTAGTTAAGTCTCCTATAAGATTTGTATGCGAAACTTATAATAGTATTGGCTTTGCATGTGATATTTTTTGTTGTACCGTGGGAGCTTTAGTTCGTACCTTTTTGTCGATGCAATGAAATGTTATATTTATATTGTATTTAAGATGAAATTAGGGCTCCCACGTCGCCATGCTTTTTTTTGTGAATAGCATTATATAGAAATTTAAATTATTAGTATGCATGTATTTTTTCTTTTTTCTAAATTGTGTTCATACTTATTTTTTATTTTGTATTTACTTTGTCCTTATTTTGGTGCCAGCACTGTTGGACAAATACACCATTATTATTATTATTATTATTATTATTATTATTATTATTATTATTATTATTATTTAGAGCGGCTTTTGAGGGTTACAACACATGAATAAATAGATATATCTGAGAATGCCGCCAATGCACAGTGATCCGAATTTAGTTGAAAACGGAACTAATTATTTTTTTCTCATTAAATCGACTCTTGATTAGTTGTAGCTCTTGGAAAAAATGTAAAAAAGAATTAGGTTGTTTAGAGTTATTTTTTAGAGAGGAAAAATAGAAAAACTTCTCTGCATTCTACAAGCTTGCAAAATACATTATTTTATCAGTTATTTTATCAGTTGTTTTATACAGTACCCTAGACGTATTGCTATGTACTGATTGTACAAGCATAAATGTTTAAAGAAATTAAAAATGACAAAATTAATTTAGCTAGCTCAGCAGATAAAAATTTAAAGGGTGCAAAAGAACGACTTGATCTCAGAGTAACTTTCATGAAAAGTAATAGTGGGCGTTTGAAAATTTGACTTTCTTTAAAATCCCCAAAGATTGAAATGGTTGATTCAAAAATAAAAGAACTATAATTTAGGATGATATTTACAATCATAAATTTATTGTTTAAAAAAAAAAAAAACATTTAATTAAAATTAACAGGCAAAATAAAAACCTTAGACTGAAAGTCCTGGCCAAAATCAAAACCTGCATGAATTTACATTTACAAAGGACAATGTAAGTCCTTCAACAAAACAAAATGGTAGATTTGTTCCAGAAGAAAAATCTCAATCACACAAAAAATATCCACGCGGTCACGAAATTTAAACCAAACTATAATTTACACGTGGAGAAACAAATATAATTTAAATTGAAATTTAATTTTAACAGCACAAAGCTTCTCTTCACCTTAACCGTGGTGATTAACAATAAAATACAAATCAGCAAAAAGAAAACGGAAAATTTAAACTCTTTAAACTAAAAACACGATATCTTCTAGAACATTTTACAATAATTACTGATCTAATGCCCAAAATGCGTACACAATTAAACAAAACAGCAATAATTAAATAAAGAGTTCTTTGATGGATGAATTAATATCAAATTAAACGAACAAAGCTTTAAAATTAAACGAAATTACCTAAATGGTAGCAAACAAAATGAAAACATGTACTTACACGGCCGCCATCATTCAAAGAACTGAGTGCCTCAAAGGGATAACATCGTACATATATAAAATTTACAACATCGGCGTGCGATGAAGCCGCAACGCATCGCAAAGAAAATACTAGCATATAAACTATATACAATACTGGTACACGCAAAATGTACAATTGAATGAATTTAACTTACACAAACATTAAAATAATTCCAACAATCAAATCAATTACCAAAATCTTTTCAAAATAAACAAATATTAAAATTGTGGAAACTCTATCATTGTTTTGACAAGGCTGATTTGGAATAAATAAAAATACACATTTAAATTTCCGGAAACCCGGGTGCCATGCTACAGCAGTATGTTAATATACAAAGTATCCCAAAAAAATATATTATTAGTTATTTCTCCCGTTATTTATCGACATAATATCAATTTTGCTTTTAGTGAGACAAAAAAAAACCCGCGAATCCTCGCTTTGCAAAAATTACCAAAGATAGCTTGAAGTGTCTATAAAAACATATAAATTTTTTACGTGCTACTACTTGCTCATTTGAAAGTTATTCATTTTATAGCGAATCTCGACAATACACAGTGGTCTCAAGTGAAGGGAACTAATTATTGATCCGATTTTACTCGACAGTGTTCATTCTTGTTTTACCCCCACTCTAGAAAGGAATAATATAAATATTTTGATTTTATCATGGCTCAATCCTAAATGTAAACAAGTGTTTCTATTACTCTAACTTCTTTGGTCCGCATTGAAATATTCTACGTGATTTACGACTGCATATAGTTTTTATTGTATGGTGATATTCTGTGCATATATATAACACATGCTTACAGTCTTATAGATAATCTTACAGACGCTACAGATATGTATAGAATCCCACCATTATGTGGACAATAAGACAACTTTTTGTCGACACTCGTATGTGCGTGTGTTCGCTTGGAACGAAGAGATTCTTGCCCCGGTAATAACTTTGTTTTAAAACCTAGTACGTCATATTTTAGAATACTGTTTCTTTCAGAATCCCAAGACGACCTTTCATTCTGAAGAAGATTGAAAGGAGTCCAGCGCAAGTTTGTTAATTATATTCTTTTCAAATTTAATATTGACAAAAAATTATATATGCAGTTACCTCGAATGCTTGAAATTACTGAGTATACAATTTTCCTTCCCGTCACGGTCTCTTTACTTAAATTACTTTTTAAATGCTTAGATAATTGATAGATTGACCGGAATTACTTTCTTTATTTTCTTTCCGTATATAGTATTGATTTATTCGTCTTAGGATTTCATAAAACCTCTTATGACTACAGTCGCCCATTAAATTTGGTTGATAGGAAATTGGATGGGTTTTCTGAACATTCATATGTTTTCAATATGGAAACTGTAGGGTTTAGTAAACTTATTAAGACTCTATTATTTTAATAATTACAGTGTCCTTGGTGGTCAACTGTGGCAAACTATTTCTTTTCTGTTTCCAGCTTTTATTTTATAGTACATGATAAAATATTTGTCTATTGTTTCTGTTTGTGTATCTACATCATATACAGTAATACCTCCTTTAATTTTCATTATACTATATATGCATTATAACACACATACCTACATATATCTAAACTTATAACATACCTGAAATAATTAGAGCTTGAGAAAATCAATGGTTGACTGCAACTCTTTAGTCTTAATAAATTAATAGCAACCGAGTAATTACCTATTATAATCGTCACTAATTAATTTTATGCAAAGTAAACGTTAATTATAGCTAAGATATTTGAGATTGTTTCAATAAAGAAATAACTCTGAAGCAGTGTGTAAATGTTTTATTTTTCCGTAGAGGATGTAAGCGTATATTTATATAAATCTTTCTAGAATGTAGAATGAAAGGTGGCTACTCAATTCACCTTTGCCTAGTCAAAGTAAAATAAACAAGAAATCTATGCAAGTGTTGCCTCCTTTATGACACCTATTCCGCGAATATAAATCAAAAACATGATCGACCCGCTCAGAATAAATACACACATAACATCGGTTACCTACTACACTATATCTATATACCATCGCATGCCGGTAGTGACGCGAACGCCTTCAGAAAGCACCATCTTTTCGGCGTGTCGTACGGTATATACACTGTGTATAACACACACGCACACATTCACCATCAACGGAAAGAGAGAAAAACGAGAACGAGAAAAATAATGCTCCGAATCCAGTATGTTTACGCTCCTTACAAAGAGATTAAAATATTTACAGATCCCCTTTGACGCCTGCTATATTGCGCTGAGTGATCAAGTGAGTGTTTACCACGAAAAATAATCAGTCCTTTGCCTTTGGAGAGACGCGCGCTCGCCCGATGTTTATTTACACCGGGCCGAGATAAAAGCCTCAATCGGCCGATTAAAACAACCAAATAGACAATTTGTTAGGGCGCAACAAGTTTTCTCGGAAAAACAAATGTTCCGTACCGTCTCCGTTCATCATTGTCGCCGTCATCATCAACGTCGCGTTCCTCTTCTATTCTAGTTTTTTACACACTTCCACGCTTTGGTATTAATTCCCCTTACAGAGAAAGAACAGAAGAAAATAATCTGGCGCGGTATGTGATATTTAAAATAAATTGGGAATTCAGTATATAAAAATAAGGCGGTGAAACTATTTTTTTGCAATTAGTGCCGTAACCATACCATTTATTTCACTAGTGCCGTAATAGGATCTATTACAGCACTAGTTGCGTAACTAGAAAATGGGAAACATTAAGCAGATTTATTTTAAGTTGGTCACTTGCAACAGAAATGGAGATGTCAATATGACATTTTGTAAGCAAGTTTGAGGTTATTATATTAAATTCATTGTAAGATTTGATATTTTTAATTAATCTTTGAATAGTTACAACTATTATAAACATTTATATTAACGTTTGAATTATCTTTCGAAGTGATAGTGATAACGTGTGCAGTAGAAACATTCTGTTGAAAATTATGTTCTCCCTGCGATAGTGATATTGCTTCTGTTGGAGTACTCAAATGTGAACCATTCCCAGACAGTTCAGGTAGATTACATTATTTTCCTGTGCAAACATATTTCCAACATCAATTTATTTTTCATAGAAGAGGCAACGTAACCTCAGCAACAGGCGTGCTTTTCCCAGCCACCTAAATCGTTTAAATAGGTTAAAATATCCACTCAGTATTTGCTATATGTGTCGCACTGGATCTTCTAAAACAATGTCCTGTTATAAGATGAGGTCTGGTAAATGAAGAAAACTGGCAATTTGTTTAAGGAACATTCCCATGGTGTTAATACCGATAGCGCTATTAATTAAGCAGCCATGACGATTAGAAAAAACGTTTGTGAGTAACTGTTTTAGGGCGCGGGTTATTATATTTTTTTATAAGTTCGATGCAGTTTAACATCAGTCACTGCGACATTCTGGGTACATTGTTTTTTGTTTTAGGTATGTTGAATATAATGGAATCGGAATTGTATTGAAGATCTTCCACACATAAATAATTAATTCTTTTGCTACAGGCTCATTATTCTATTATAAAATACTAGAATATAAAGAATTTAACAAAAAGTAAGAAATAAATAAACTAACTTTATAGTAATAATTTTATCATGGGCTTGTTTCAAAAAATATGAATATCTTCTTCTCTAAATTTTAGATTTTTTTTGTTTGATAACCTTTAGATACGTTTTAATAATGCTGAAGTTTATTATTTGATATTCCACATTTCTATGTACATTTAAAAGATCTTAAATGATAATCGACCATAATGCGAATTTAAATTTTACGTAAGTTTCAAATAGAAGTAAGACGTTATCAGAAATATGAGAATTTCCTTTCTTTGCCATTTTTCAAAATTTTTGTATCGCTTTTTGATACATAGTGTACGATTTCTCCGGAAGTAAATTATTATGGTTTTTTCAGCAATTTGCCGTATTTCAGGCGAAGTGTGAAAAGTTGTAGAATCATATTAATATTATAATATAGTTATTTAGTAATATAATATAAACAAATTAAAATTGTCAATTTTAATTAATTGTCATTTAAATTTGTGCAAACAAGGTGAAACTGTGAACGCAAAAATTTCCTGATTATCAAATTTTTTCGTTTTGCTTTTACAAAAAGAGAAATTTTAAAAACTAAATTTGCAAAAAATAGCATAAAAAGAACACGTTTCATTTGACATTAAAGCAGCTGCATTCAGTTAAGAAACCGTGGCTACGCCACTCGTTCTTCACTCTTGATTCGGTACTTTGAAACGTCAAAATGAAACTTGTTTTTAATATACTCTTATGAAATTAGCAAACTGTCAAACACGCTGTGTTAGTAGAATTTTCTTTATTTAGTGTTAATTCAAATGAATTTCAATCACGTGGAGGTTGTTGATATGGTGTATGTTTTGGGTGAAGAAGAACTAAATTTTATGCTTGCTTCCCGAATTTATGGTCAACGATTTCCTAATCGCAGACATCCCACCGCTATAGCGTTTGAAAGACTTCGAGAAAGGTTTGAACGCTCAGAAGAAATTAAATACGAAAAAAAAGGAAAAAAAAAAGAACGAGAGAAGCGTATTACCCATGAAGAAAATGACTTTGCTATACTATTAAACGTGGTGCAAAATCCTCATGCAGCCATCAATATCGAGAACTTTGCGAAAACATAAATCTCATCCATTTCATATTCAATTGGTTCAAGAACCGGATGCCGGTGATTTTCAAAAACGTTTAGAATTTGCGGAATAGGCCTTAGAAAAATTTCGCCAAGAAAATACTTTTTTTAATTATCTGTTATTTACTGATGAGGCAACCTTTCACAAAAATGACTATGTAAACCGCCATAATTTGACATAGCAAATTCCCATTTCATAAGACCATTAGATCACCAACATCGATGGTCTATAAATGTTTGGGCAGGAATACTGGGATATCACTTGATTGGACCATATTTTTTTTTTGAAAGGAATGTTGACGGGGACGCCTATTTGAATCTTTTGGAAAATCAGTTACCGATTTTATTAGAAGATGTTCCACTCAATGTGAGGCAGAGAATGTGGTTTCAACACTAGCCCATTATAACAGAGTAGTTAGGAGATATTTAGAAAAAAAATTATGAATAGGCAGAGAAGGTCCAGTAATGGGTGGTACCAATGGTCTTCAAGAATTAACAAAAATAGATTTCTTTCTATGGGGATATGTGAAAAAATTAGTTTACCACGAACCACCAACAACAAAAGCAAACATGATGGATCGGATTCGTGACGCATTTCGCACAATAAATGGCAACATGTTAATGAAATGTTAATGAATCACTTTTAACGCGATTGCAAGTTTTTGTTGAACAAGGAATCAAACATTTAATGTAATTTTGTTTCTGTTATATGTTGTTTATTTTTATTAAATTACTATATTGGTTTTGACACGTAAAACTCTAGAATATAATTTTATCAAATAACATTTAATTCATAAAGAAGACCTAAGCTTTCGTAAGCTACACAGCGAATTTTAGAGTTCAATTGTTAATGATAATGCCGGAAAAAAATGTTAAATGCACACGTGCATTTTGAAAATTTTATGTAAAAAAGTTAAATAACTTGGAACCAATATGCATTCGAAATTTGAAACGGACATATGTACTTGTAGCATTCCTACAAAATCAGCTGCTAAAAATTAAGTATGGTTTCATTTGAAAAAATTAAGTTGAGTAACGTCCCGCTGAAAATTGGATCATCCCGTGAACGAGAAAATATTTTTGGAACGTGCACTTCTTTCCGTCATGTAGGATGCCACATTGAAAAGAGATGTTAAAGTCAATATCGACCGATATCCGACCACTGACTCACCCTGTATAGGATAAAGAACAACCCAATAAGATTATACTTATGGTTTATTTAAATAAAAATATATTGTACTCATATATAACTTTTGTTTTGGCTTAGTGAGAGCTATTTGACATAGAGTCTTCAGAAACACTGCAGATTCTTGATCTTTTGCATTTAATTCTCCCATTTTCGTAGACTAAGGTCTAGTTCTGCTATAAATATAAGCTTTCTAATCAGTTCCTAATTCCTGATAGGTTATGGCCATCACTTAGGTTTTAATATATTTTTATTTACATGAAATGCTCTATTTGCAGCCATTATGTTTTCATCAATTTCAGTTTTTCTTTCCGTACTCTTTTACATCATGACGCCTAGATATTTATTTTACTCGTCTGTTCAAATTCATGTACTCTTATTCTTATTTTTTGCTTCTTTATATTTTTACTGATGATCATTATTTTTGTTTTAGGTTCATTTATTTTTAATCCCAATTTTTGCCCTTCGGTCACGATGTCTTGCAGCATTTTTTTTCGTAACTTTTCTCTGCTAAGTTATTAACACCACATCGTCCGCATATGCAATCAATGCCCTCCTCCTGTTCTAATATTATTCTTATTAATCTTTCTTGAAATATATTCCAGTGCTAAGTTGAAAAGCGTTGCTCACAGTAAATCTCCTTGCCTTACTCCTCTGTTGGCACTAAACTCTTCAGTTTCTCCTTTTTGAGTTATTATACCGGCTTTTGATTGCGTCATCGTCATCTTGATCAACCTTCTAAGTTTAGTGTCTATCCCTAATTATTTCAATGCTGACCTAAGCTGGCTTCTATTTAGCGAATCAAAGGATTGTTGTAAGTTTATAAAAAGCATTTCCATGGGCTTTTTATATTATTTGTTTTACTGTATGTATTCCATCCACTGTCGATCTTCCTTGCATAAATTCGCATTGATATTGTCCTATTACAGTTTCCGCATTTTGAGCTACACGACTCTGTATAATTGCTGACACGATTTTATATGCCACGTTTAATAGTGTAATGACTCTGTAGTTACTACAATTTTGTTGGTCTTCAATTTTACAATACATCCTTCCTTTTTCGTTTTTCAATGCATTGGATTAGTCCAATAAATCTGCCCTTTCAAAGACTCGTTATGAATGCTTTTGTCTTAAACTAGATTCTTGTGTGTTGGCTCTGAAAGGTCATTTATAATATTTTGCCGTTGAAGATTTTCTTTGTGAATTGAATTAACTCGATGCTTCCACATGGAGCAATGTTTGTTCCAGATGACGCTTGTCTATCACCGTCATCTGTAATATTGACGCTCTTTCGCTGAATCTTTTATTGGCTTTTGCGGCTTCGTCAGGTCTTTTTAATCCTCGATACTCTTTCTTACTATCCTTACTGGTTTGGCATACGTCTCCCACCTTGGGTTTACCTTCTTTTCTTTTATGGCCCTACTTCCGCCGTCTGCTTGATTGCGATATTTGTAACTCTAGGTAGAGACACTTTAACAGGTTACTTTTCATCTGGGCTAGATTAAACCTGTCTTCTAACGAGGTTGATACTCCTCACCTACTCGTGTATACGTATGCAGTTATAACTTACCTTGATCTATTTAAGAAAAAAAGGAAGTAAGTTCATATGATGCCGTAGACTTCTGTAGTTGTCAGCTACAAATATTATTAGATAGGTTACGGCGTAATATTTAGATATTTAGTAGAGAAGTACGTATTTATAAATGAATATCTCTAAACTCTTTAATGGTCTGAATTGGTGCTAAATTGTAGCCACTAGCAGAGTCCTACTGTCTTTGCGCTGATGAAGGATGCAAGGATGAACAGCTTCATGATCTACGAAGAGGCGAGGATCTACTTGGAGGCGGCACAGCTCTCGCAATTGAAAGGTCTCTATCAAACTCGGTAGGATAATAATAATAATAATAATGTGGTAGTTATCAGTAACAAGGCTGCTTCCCAGGTACTACTCCCAGAGTAAGATATTTCCATAGTTTTCCCTTGTTCCTTGGCGAATGCTGGGAGATAATTAATGTCAGAGAAATCATTTACTTAGAGTAAGAACAATTGTTATGGAATTCAAATGGTACTAGAATAAATAGCCTGGTGTAGAACCTTAGGTGGAGCACGGGGTTAATAATTGATTGTAATTATTTAGCTTTGTAGTGTGTGTAGTTGTCAATTCAGTCACTGGTATTTCTTAAATATATCTGTTCAGGAAGTAAAGTTTTTTTTAATCAAAATAGTTTTTAAATGATATTAATGATTTCAAGGTTTGAAATAATTTTTCTCATTTTATATTTTGCCTCGTGTATATTTTTATCCTACATATCTCTTATATTGCCCTTATGTTGGTTATATTATTAGACTTTTCGTGGAGGGTTGGCTTCTTGCATAGACAATCGAACTGTATGACTGTCACAAGATTTTACTATCTATCATGTCACTCACAGATATGTCTTAATAATGTTTAGGCATTTAATTAGTTAAAGATTGGACTGGCTGGGAAAAAATCGAATTCAAACCAAAAAGATTGACGCAGTAATAGAAAATGTAATATGTTTAATTTCTTTAAACATCGTGCAGAAATAGTATATTTCAAACAAGGGGAGAAAAGTGCTCTATTGCTGGCTGCAGGCAAATATTACAAACCGAGCCGAAGGCGTGGTTTGTAATTGCCCAAATTAAACATATTAATCTTCTATTACTGCGTCAATTTTTCAATGCTTACATAGTAAATAGTAGTAAAAGCATTTACTAACAGTTTAAAACAATTATTAACTCTGTGGAAGGTTTTCCTACAATAGACTATCATTTTTTGTTACTACCAAATGTATCCAAATTTGAACAAAATTGGGTTACTACTTCAAACAATATTGACCCTACAATAGCTGTGAATTTTTCTTACAAAATTGTTAGTATTGCGAGGATTTCTCACTGTGTTTATTTATCCAATCTATAAAATTATTTGATCAGATTTTTTTAATCTAGAATAACATCAAAATCCTTTTGTAATCATAAATCGTAAAAAGCTCGAAACAAAATCCTTAAATGCGGTTAATGTACAACATAAAAATAAATGATTTTACTCACACTAGACAACAATATCTCAGATATTCACCCACAAGTAGAAAGAAATACGCAGCAGCAGCCAAAAAATGATGAGAAGCGGGTGTCGCTCGTGTTGATCTAGTTCTGTCTCACGGACTACTTTCCCCATTCGTCTCTTTCTATCTCAAAACAAATATCACTTTAACCGTGTCAAGCCGAAAGCACATGTGGATGATTTATAAACCTCCGATCTATATGCGGACGGATGGATTGTGTTTGTGGAGTATTTTATTACCGAGTCAACTGGTTAGGAGCCGTATTTTTTCTTCTTCCTCAGTCTTTTTATTGATATGGTAAGCATATCCAATAATAAATACGATTTAGTAACCATAGCAATAGTAACTAGATAATTTACATCTATGTTATTGGTTAAAAATTCCCTTCGGACACTCCTCAATTCCAACTCATTGTCATTAACATTGGCTTAATTTTATTTGTATGACTACGCATTCTTACAAGCACGATTTCATTGTCGTAATGGCAAATATTGTGTAATCTCCCTCACTAATCGTAAAGTGGAGCTTCTCGGAGAAGGTCATAAATATTTTCTTTGTAATTATACTGCTTTACGCTGTAACGCGCTCAGCTTCCCACCAGCTTGCTACCGGTAACCCTGCCACGGCCAACAATAAAGCAATAAAACGTTCATGACTTGGCCGCTATAAACTACTTAGTACTACTTAGTGATTGATGGACATTGAAAAGGGATTTCTCTGTTTCTTTCGTTACACCGTCGTAAGATTTCGTTGTTTTCTGTGATTTATCGACGGAGATGTCAAAAAGAAACTATCACGGAGAGGTACAGAAATAACACAGCGAACAAAAAAAAAGGAACCGGACAAAAGCTGGCTGATATGAAAATCGTAAACTGATAATTATCGTTTTCAGTTTGTGAGATGCATGAATGGGAGATTATTGAACTAAATGTATGATTATATGGTAAATGTTAGACTTTTGAAGAGAAGTCAATATAAACTTGGCGATACATTTTTACATTGTTAAAATTCTTCTTCTTTGTAGGGGCCGTTTGACATGGAGTCTCTGAAAACGCTACACTCTCTTGCCTTCTTGTATCTAGTGTTCTATTTCTTTTACTCATTAAATTATACTAACAATTTCTGGATTCCAGTACCCCTGCACTAATCTGTGCAGGTCTCTAGCTGGTTGATCGAAGTAATTCTAAAGATTCATTTTTGGCTTGCCAAAAATTACCTGTTTTTTTGCATCTCCAGTGTTAATCCCAATTTTCTTCAGGCGTCCTTTCAGTTTGAAGTGTCCTGTTACGATGCAAAGATGATTCCTACTAACCTGCAGTAGTTCTTCGATCTTCTTTTTTGATGGTCCCTTAATAAGGGTCTTTCTATAAATTTGCCTGGTTGTATTGGTGTAGTGTGTAGGAAATGCATATTCCTGCATTATGGTGTTTTTGCAAAATTATTACTAGTCTTAGAAGATTCGTATATGCTACAATTATATTTATATTTAAGGTTACCTAATATATTCAAAATAGTAAGAAGGTATGGCTGGGCAAAATACATTGCAAATATATTTCAAATATAAAATACAAAATATAATCTTTATTAGTATTTGAAATATAGTACTCTAAACATAAGTATTTAAAGAAAATAAAGTATTTTAGTAATCTGTTATCTATTGTTATAGGAGAACAGCCTTACGTTTACCTTCATAATAATGTAACTAAAATGTATAATAATAAAAAAAAAATAAAACACTATTGTGTTCTAGTATCTCTTTATTCACATTTTCATTTCGTTTTAAATAAACAAGCACTTTAAAAAGTTCATCTGATAAACAGCTTCTTGAAAGAGTATGTATAATGAAGTCTTTTGTGAAATAGTATTTTTGTTTGTTTCTTCGCACATTATACAGAGAGCAGTTACGTTATCTCTGTGTTTGATTTTTATTTTGATATTTTAAAATATTTCCCATTTAAAACCATGGGAACATTGTCAATTTCGTTATTATTTGTTTCAATCATTTCCAACGGTTTCATTAAAATAAGGTTGTAATTACTGTTATCGAAATATGAACGAAATACGAAATCCAAATGCATCCACAACTAAATTATTCAAGTTTAGTAATCAATCTAAGGTTAGGGAGGCACAGAGCGCCAAATACACGGTATATTATTAAATAAATATCGTTCGCATGATGTGGTAGCACTGTCCGTATAAATGCACTATCGCGATTTTGGTATGCGTTATTTTCAAGTTATGGTAACTATGTACTATGATGACATCATGAGTAAATAAAGTATATTATGTATTTCAAATACACAAAATACTTCAAAAATCCTGTTCCTTCACCTGTAATAAATCTTAAGTAAATCCACCAGCTCATTGACCTCATGAGGTTATCCACACTTCTATGGTTAACAAATTACATACTATTTGAAATATATCGCAAACCATCGCATTGTTGTGTTGCAATTAATGAACAGTCGAACCATCTCTTTACTCAGAAATATGCAATTTTTCATAACTAAGTTTACACCGAAAATGTACATTTGATGAGAGATAGATTCCCCCATGTATTTTCTTCCGCTGAATTCGAAAATCAAGGTTAAAATTTTTTTTTATGGAACAGTTTTTGAGATATTGTAATTTTTTTATTTTTTCGACCTTTTTTCACTTGACAATTCATATCTCGAGCTAGAAATGTCCGATTAGTTCGTTCTTGGTACCCAAATGCAAGGTATTAAGATGACGAACAAATATGTATAATCGGATCTTTGATTAGTAAAGCGGTTCAAAATATATCGATGAAAATAGGGCACATTTCAAAAAAAAAACATATTTTACAGTGATTCTGTGCCGACAGAAAAGTACAAATCGTTAAAAAAACGTCTGGTAACGGAACTGTTTGGGTCCGGGAGTAAATGGAACATTTTATAGAAACCGTGATAAACCTTACGCACAATATTTTAAGAAGGAAAACGACATACGCTACTGCAACGATATTAATGCATTGTTTGAGCAACTCGGAGAACCTTATGATCCAAATGAGTGGCGCTTGTTCATTGATGGTAGTAAGGAGAGTTTGAAAGCAGTCCTACTGCATATTGGAAATGAAAAACCTTCTATCCCCATCGCTCATGCCATCAACACTAAAGAATCATACGCCACAATGCCAGTTTGCTAAAAATACATTCAATATGAGCATCACAACTGGAAAATATGTTCGATCTCAAAGTCGTCGGCATGTTGTGTGGAATGCAGGGTGGATATACAAAATATTGCTGCTTTCTTTGTCTCTGGGATAGTCGTGCTCGTGAACATCATTATAGAAGAAAAGACTGGCCAGAAAGGGAGAACGTCACAGTGGGCAAAGGCAATATTAAATACGTGCCTCTTGTCAAAAAAGAAAATATAATCCTTCCAGCGTTGCACATTAAACTTGGCGTCATTAAAAATTTTGTGAAGGCCTTAGACAAGGAAGGCCTAGTATTTCTCTATTGAAAACCCTTTTCCGCAGCTTTCTTTAGCAAAAATCAAGGAAGGCGTCTTCGATGGTCCACACGTAAAGAAATTGGTAAAAAGCACAGATTTTCCAAAATATTTAACACCCGTTGAAAACGAGGCCTGGAATTCATTTCAGCGGGTTGTTACCAATTTTCTTGGAACAATAAAAGCCTAACTACGAGGAAATTATTATCGATTTGCTGAAGAACTACAACAAGATGGGTACGGAATACCATTATATAATTTCATTCCTGGTTGTTTTCTATTGTATTGTTTTTACCATTTTATTTATTTCTTACAGGTGTATATATGTCTCTAAAAATCCATTTCTTGCATTCGCATTTGAATTTCTTTCCGGACAATCTTGGTGACGTAAGTGACGAACACGGCGAGAGATTTCACCAACAAATTAAGACCATTGAGCGGCGCTATCAAGGATTTTGGGATGAAGCAATGTTGGGAGACTATGTATGGTTTCTCACTAGAGAAACGGATCCTAAAAGCAACCGAAGACAAAGCAAGAGCCACAACTATTTCTAACACACAAAAATGTCAAGAATGTATTGCAAGCGTTTACACCCAATAAATTGTCGAAAAAATAAAATATTCAGAAAATATCGATTTGGATTTATTCACTCAATTGCTTATAACTTTGTCATTTTTCGGTCGATTTTCTTCTGGTTGGTCTTAGTTCTTACGTAGAAGTATCATCTTTACGTACATGAACACAAACCAGACGTTTTTTTAACGATTTGTACTTTTCTGTCGGCACAGAATCACTGTAAAATATGATTTTTTTGAAAATGTGCCCTATTTTCATCGATATATTTTGAACCGCTTTACCCATCAAAGATCCGATTATACATATTTGTTCGTCATCTTAATACCTTGCATTTGGGTACCAAGAACGAACCAATCGGACATTTCTAGCTCGAGATATGATTTGTCAAGTGAAAAAAGGTCGAAAAAAATGAAAAAATTACAATATCTCAAAAACTGTTCCATAAAAAAAATTTAACCTTGATTTTCGAATTCAGCGGAAGAAAATACATAAGGAAATCTATCTCTCATCAAATGTACATGAAAAAAATTTCATTTTGTAAACTAGTGTTATATGAGACAGGTTGGTAAATCTAAATCTAACGAAAGAAACTTTTAATAAAGAAATCAACATACTTAAACAAATATCTTTATGAATAATTTTAATTCTAATATCATAGATAAATTACTAAGAAAAATTATAAATAAAACTAGAGAGATTCAGCTTATCTGGATGCTACACGTAGTCTGTCAGTTAATAACGAGAAACATTATATTTCAATACCCTACATAGGATCTTTATCTTACAAAATTGCTAACATTTTAAGACTTATTTCTATGTCTCCTTCAGGACATTACACCCTCTTAGAGACCAACTGATCAATAATAAATCACATATAGATCCTTTACATAAGAGAGGTGTGTACATACTTACGTGTAATGATTGCTCAATGAATTATGTGGGCAGAAGCTTTAGGAACTTTGGAACCTGTATAGAAGTGTCCAAGCCAGGGATGACGGTCGAGAGCTTGTTTGGAAAACACCTTAAAGACAATAAACATACTTTCGGAAATGCAAAATGGTTTTCAAATTTTGCATTCCGATAAAGCTGGAATCTTTTTAAATAACTTGGAAGCCTTAGAAATTGTAAGACATCAAATTGAGGGTAAAGAATGTTCTCTCAATGCACAGATTATTTTCGATTCTAATTCGACATTCAAAACATTACTAGAAAGATGATAGGTAGTTAGTTCACACATATGGTATTTACAGTTTTCTTTTCTTTCCGCTTCTCTTTCACTCTTTGATCTTTTACCTTTTACGTAGATGGCGTAGCTGAGTTCTCCAGATTTTTCCCCTTGTATTTTATATTTTACTTTAAAGAAATTTCTGGATTATACATCTTGTTGCGGACACTGATTAAAAATAATATAATAATAAATAATGTCTGGTCAAAGACAAAACCATGTGTATACTACTAACTTACTTTACGATACCGTTGTCAGAGTCGGTGAAGTTTCTTGGTATCAGATCAAAATCAGTTTTAGATCTCTGCCATCTCCTTCAACATCTTGATGTTCGTATTGGGACCTCGCGATAGCTACAGGCAGTTTTTTCGTGTTTATAAGCTGTTGACGTGGCCGAGTATATACATTACAACGCAGTGATATATGTCAAATATATATAATCACTTATATCTTAGGGGCAAAAGGAACTACCAAACTGGACAACGTGATGTTTGTGTACTACCAAACACCTTAGTCCTTTAGTAAGTCTACAAAGTATAGCTTTGTCTATAAAATAGCTTGCCTTTGCATATAATAAAAATTAATAACTTAAATGAATTTAAGCGTAATTGCAAATTTTTTTTATGAGGAATTTTTATCATTGTAATATACTTTTTGTTTTTGTATTCTTGTGTTGTTGCTAATATCGCTCATGTGATCGGACAGCAAATAAATATTGTTGTTATAATTATTATTAATAATTAAACATACTTTCGTCAAAAAATACGTTACTAATTAGAATTCAATCCATAGTTGGCACGAAATCTTTCTTAACCTAACTATTATATAAGATAGCAGCGACCGTGAACATGTTTGAATTAATGATATGCAAGAAGCAGTAATTAAAAGCACTCCGGGAATAAGCCACTCCCATAAGGAAGAAAGTTTGATATCGCCTCCGTAGGGTATGACATGAGTTTTGAGATTCACTGTACATCCAATTTTGTCCACTCTGTACTGAGAGAATTGTATAAAGTAATGCAACTTATTGCATTGCTTTATACAAAAAAAGCTGCTGCTGCGAAAAGCAATTAAAATTTATTTCAGAAGTGCTCTTTAAATTTTTAAAATTCTTTTGATACTTTCTTGATAAAGTAAGTGTCCAATCAAGTCCCTAAAGAGCAGAAATATTGAGTTGAGTACCTTCCTTAATGGAACGGAAAACTTGTACAGCGACGGTCCTAAGGGGATTAATGATCAAAACCTTACTTGCACAATTTTTCAAACACAAGCCAGCGGCAATCACCTACAAAGGCGTTAGCTGAAAACACAAATATTATTATTGTGCCTTGGCCACTGTCCGTCCGTTCGACTATGCAGCTCACACACGAGGCACACACGAAAAGGGAAGCGTGAATAGAATTAGGTTCCGCGTACCGCGGCATAAACGGTTCGTAATTGTTTGTTTACGTTCGCGATGGTGGCAGCGCTGGCACACTGGCGGAAGCCTTTGATCTCCGCGACGCACAAAAAAGTCGTTTTCAACGCCGCCGATGCACCGCCGCCGCCTGCGAAAGCTCTACGCGTTAAGCTGCACATACGCGAGCTCCTGTTTGTGTTACGTGCAGTACGCCCGTATTCTGTGTACGTTCGTTTCTTTGAAATCCATGAAGTTCTTTTGATTCGACTTTCCATGTGGACGGCGCGGCGCGTACACTCGTATACTTTCCGATAATTTGTCAGATCGCGTGAGGCTGCAGCTTCTTCTTCATTTGTTTGTCGTTTAGTCAATAACATGGGCGTTAGAGGCGCTTGTCGCATTAGGTATGTCCCATGTATGTCCCCAAGAGCGATAGGAAAAAAGTCACTTTGATGTTAACGCAACTTAACATAACACAAGCTGTCTTTTAAAACAAAATGAAAAAAGAAATAAGTGTGTGCGCTTTAGGTTTTATTTCAATAAATTTTAACGAAACTTCAGACTTAGATGGATTATTCTATAAAAATGTTCGCGCTGTGAGACACGAATATTGCTAATTTATACACCATTTTTGAGTTAACAAATTTTCTTTATTACACAGTAAGAAATAGCGGCAGTGTTAATGTTCTTAGTGTTAGGGTTGATCACAAATAGAGTTAAAATTGTAGTGTATTTATACACTTTGATTTAACACTAAAAAAAGTAGTGTACATAATTTATAATGTTGAAAGAAAACACTAACAGGCTACTTAGTGCAATTCAACACTGGCAGAGTAAAGTATATACTCTATCAGTGTAACAATAGTCAATTCTTTGGAGTGCATATTGTATTTCGCGCGCATTGTAAATAACTCAGTCATCACTTCTGATTGGCCAGAATATATTGTAACGTTTAGTGTTCAGTGCTTCAGTGGCAACAAGACCTACATATGTAGGTACATCAGACGCCAAATACGCTATTCTCAGTTAGGTTATGTATTACAATACTGCTTGCAGTAAATAAAAGGTAAGTGATAAGTCCTATAATATTATAAACAATACATTTATTTAGAATTGTCATTTATAGGAGGATACCAACAGAAAGGGAGAAAGTAAATACGGTGAGATTTTTATCCAATTTTCTTCAAAAATCTAAGTGCCGCCAGTATTGATTACTGAATCGTCAGTAGAAGAAACACCTGATAAGCAAAGGACGATAAAGTTCAACATTGTTACAAAAAACTACGCTTCGTGTTTGTCGATTCGTTTAAATTTCAAATATTTAAGATTTATTTTTATACTAACTATAAGTAGGTACTGTATATGTATAAGAATTATTTTATGTCGGAGTAATAAGTTTTTATCTCAACGAACACGGTCGTTGCTTTATTTATTACTCGAATAAGGAACTTAATTTACTTTCCTTCCGCTTACAAATTACTATTGATAAAACATTTAATAGAGAAAATTACCTCTTTCTAGAAGTAACAATCAATATTGATGTTGTTTAATGCACACTAGTAGTGGCCTTACGATCTACACTAAAAAATTAGATAAACACTAAGAAAGCAGTAACATTCGCACTAGTAGTGATATACTATATTTACACTAAGGCATATTAAAATAGCCCTAATACTAACACTCTCTTAGTGTTAAAAATTACACTATTTAGAAGAGACAGCATGAACTCGGCGTAGTGTAAAGTTTTAAGTGTTACAAAATTTCTTACTGTGTAAGAGCATAAAGTGTAGCATTTTACCAATGTGAACATGGAACTATTCATTCACGAAGAAACTGCATTACTGCTTTTCTGTGCGTGTAGGTGCGCATTTATTAGCAATTAATTACAAAAATCATACTACCTCTTCAAAGACATGTAACGACAAAGTTTAGTGAACCAGGTCCCTTCATCACAGGGTGCACAAGAAATTCACACATTCTACCTTGAAACTACGAACCTTCAATAACTCGCTGTGTGAACTGCTGAATTGAAAAAGCAGAAAATGAAATATTAAACAAATGAAAAATTAAATTAAGCTAGCTCAACGGATACAAAGTCTAAAAGGGCGCAAAAGAACAATTAAACTCAGAGTTGTCGCCTCGCGAATTAAAAACTTGAATCTAACCACGACAAAGTATAATTGTGGGGTGAAAGAAATCTGGCTTCTTGAAATACCCCAAAAATTGAAAGGTTAATTAAAAATAAAGAACAAGAATTTTGGAAAGACGTTAAATCAAAAATTTATTTTAATTACATAAAAAAAACAAGTTAATAACAAATTTTTGCAAGAAAAGAAAACCGTGAACATACGGGTTCTGGTCTATCAAAAAACTGCTAGAGATTCTAATTACAATAGGAACAAGCTAAATCCTATATCAAAGCAAAAAAAAACAAATTTTGTTCAAAGAAGATAATCCTTTATCTTTTCCAATCAACCACGTGGTATACAAATTAAAATAAAATAAATTAAACGTGGACAATTCAAGTTAATTTACAAAAAAAAAATATTAAATTTACAAGCAACACATGCTTCTATTTCCACCCAACCCGATTGATAATAATTAAATACAAATCAGAAAATTAAAAAACGAAAAAATTACGTCTTCAACTAAAATATTTCCCGCACAAAATAATAAATGATCTTATATCTAAAATGTGTACACAGACAAATAATAACATTATAATTAACGCGAGTTCCTCATGGACAGAATAAAATTAATTTAAGCGAACAAATCTTTAAATGCATAAGTATTAAACAAAAACAGCGAATGAAATTCAAAAACAATGTATCACTTAATCGGCAGGAAAAATCGGGACACACCAGCAATCGTCAATTTTAAAAATTTTCTTGGTGTTAATTAATTTAAAAAGTTGCAGCTTTTGAGGATATATTCACTTATCAAAGCCATATCACAAATTAATCAGCTCCGTGATTTTGGACAATGTAATTTTTACAGATTATGAATTACACTAATTATTGTTTAGTTTCTTAATATTGTAATCACTTTAATTTTTCGTACCTATCAATTAAAAAAAAATATACAAAGAACTGTTTAAGATTTAAAGCAATTAAGATGCAGTGAGAAATTTATTTTTTGTATTAACTTTCCGTATTTATTGGTAATTTTCAAGAAATATATCTTATTTATCAGCCAGTGTAATAATATCTTTATTTCTATTTATTGAAGGCACTTTTGTCTGTAGCACAGCTCCAAGCATGAAATGAGAAAATATAAATTAAATGAATCAAATCCCAAAAACACATATTTTAGCACCTATACTGAGATTATGTGACACAACAAATAAAATCTTTTCATTTACGTATGTATATAGATTATTATCGTAATAATGCAATGATATTGTAAATAATTGTTAATAACCTTGCTACAGTAAAGTCAGTTTGTAAATAGACCAACGTTTGCCAGTATTTCAAAAGAAAATAGAACATTGGATTATTCACAGACCATAGCTGCAATATTTTCTTGAATATACAAAAAACCGCCGGTTAATAAAGTAAATAATTCTTTGCGAACTAAGATGCTTCAGAATTTAAATAACTTAAAATATTTTTGGCATTTTTTAATACTAAAAACTTGATAGTAATGCAATATTAAGATAATAACCAACAAAATAATAATATAAGAACATCAATTGTGTAATCATAATCTATGAAAATCACACTTTCCGAAATTAAGGAATTGATTGATTGTCTATTGCAAAGTTTAGACTTGCGCGCATAAATCGACTAAATGACTAATACAAAAGCATAACAATACAATATATTTTGAAAAGCCCATACATAATGTTCTTAAAAAGAATTATCTCTGCATAGCATCAAACAAGTTAATACGTATACTATATTTCTAAATGAAGCCGTCTATTCAAGAGCCTTTTTGTTCTTAGTATTTTTTTTGCATGATATTTGGTATTCGTATCTCTAAGGAACGCCGCCGCCGAAACTCAATGTTTTATT
>RXPK01002631.1:0-69572 GCA_004143645.1 Protaetia brevitarsis | reverse complement strand
TATCTCTAAAAATTAAAAGTGTAGCTATTGTAGAATGTTCCCGTGAACACACTGTATATCAGGTATTTAGTAAACGTGCATTAATGATACTCTTTCCTTATCACAAGTAATCTGAATAGCTTGTATTAATTATGAAGGTGTGACAGCTGTTATAGAATAGTTTACTCACAGCAATACACACACCTACTACTTGACAAGGGCAAATCTTTGCTTACTGTAACTACATATATTCTTTGGCTTAACTACTTCAGTTTAATTATCATAAGTTACCGGTATGAAGCAGACCGTAAGTAACTTAGATTGCTTGTTGTTAGTATCAATGTTTAAGATCTCTTTTTTACTAGAGCTAAGTAATCTGTGCTTTTTCCCCTATCCAGCTGAACTTTTTACTTACGATAATTGTATTTTTATTTATGATTATTAAATTTTTTTCTCAGTGTACTTGTAGCCAAAACTGTGAAAATTTAAGCTGAGGCTAAAGGAAGAGCACCTTACGGTAAATTAGCCTTTTTGGCATATATGTTCATAATATGCATATATTTATGTGATACCAATAAATTGATATTGTTATTTTTAAATTTCATCTATTAAAACCAGTTACCCCAGAGATATGCAGTGAATTTAATTAATTTTCACAGCCGAAATGCGTATAGCACACCAATATGTCCTTCATATATTTCTAAAGTTTCATAATTTTTACGCGTTTGGGCTTTATTGTTATTTAGTTCTTCACATTATATTCTTCTTCATTTCTTCATGACTTCTATCTAAGTAGCTTCGAGATCAACAATCTCATATGTTATTGACTTCCCTTATTAATGACATCAACAATTCAGATATTTGTATTTTTCAGGAATAATTCCCTTCTTATATTTATTATTTTCATTTTCATAATTGTTACCCTAAGAAAGATATGATTGGTAGTTCATTTTGATTTGAAATATGCGATGTCATCCTAGAATAATACTACACTTTATTATTAATTAATAAATGTTAAATATTCTTGAACCCAATTTTTATCGCGGGGAAGTGTCTAAACCGATTAAATTTTTTTCATCCGCACAGCAAAGTATCCTTCTGAATTGAAAAATGGTCGATTTAGGGGCTAGGTTTAAAATGGCATGATGACTTAGCAAAAATATGTTTGCCAAAAGGACGACAAAAAAAGAACTTAAATTATAATCACTAAGAAAAATTTCTACAAGCTGTGTTTTCGATTGCTAATGTACAGTAATCAGAGGTTGATACCAGAATTATGTAAAATAATTTCAAGTTGTTGAATCTTATTGTTAATACAAAAAATTTTCATGCATTACATTTACATCAAAATTGCACTGATTATCAACATTTGGTTTTAGCATGATTTAACATAGCAATATATATAAGTATATAAGAAGCTGGCCAAATTTATGCTCGGGCCGATTTCACTATCTCTTGGAAATAATTTCAAAACTTCTTGTTTCACACTTAAAAACTCTAACCTGAACACAAATTTACGTTCTGTAAAGAGAAAACATGTTTTCTATTTACTCTTCCAAACCGCCATGGCTTCCATTTGCCAAATTAGATTCCGAAACGTGAAACTCGAACAGACGAAACGATTTGAAATGCTTCCAATTACATTCCAGTACACCTTTCATCCTACGATAACAGTGTGATAGCCAAAATATCTATACGTACATACAGCGTATGTATGTAAATACGAATCCCAGAAAGGTGTATAGTCGCTGTATATTCGCGCTCTTCAATTTAATTTCTTTTTTTTCCATCTTGTTATTAAGCTCGCGTATGCTGAATTACCTGAATTCGTATGCCATGCTTACGGATCTGCCGGTATTTGGGTGAAAATATCCGATGTGCGAGCATTAATGAAAAATGGAACGTGTGGGAGCGTAAGCATTCGGATTGGTATATATGAGGATTTGGTACTTTTACGAAACGATAAGCTTTCAATCCGATCTATGTTTCTATTTATATGTTTTTTTTTCAGATTTAGGTTAGATTAAAAAAATAGAATTACAAAAAAAAAGGATTTAATTCTATCAAGATATATATTTGCATTTTTAAATCACTTACTTTCTTATTCGATGAAAATATTGTTTCGAAACGTCAAACCGTGTTATAAGCAGGTTTAAGGATATGGCTATCGAGATAATTAACAGAAAATAAAGCTCTAGTTATTTCCATAGAGTTACCACTTCAAGATTGCTTTGTCATAGATAGTTTCTGGAATTTTTAAATTGATTCCATTGTAGTCATCAACATAACTCTGAGAATGACTGTAATTCCATTTGTGAAATTGTTTCATGTATTTATGTGTGCATTATTTACATTTTAGCTTCATTCAGTGGAATAATTATAATATTATTTATTAATTGTTACCAACTTTTGCTATAAGCTTATATTTGTTGAGATAAGTAGCAAAGAAATATTGAATATTAAAATACAATAATATTGCTCTAATAATTTCATTATTTTGTAAATAAATAAAATCGTAACAGGATTTGTATGCGTATTATTAAAGTTTTGCAAACATTAGCAGGTAGCAGAGGGACTGGGTAAAGGCAGAACACCATTTTGTTGGAAAAATATTATTGTATTAATAACATTTTTAATCAAATTGAACACAATATAAGGTTAAAATAACTGAAAAAAAATGTTGACAATATTTTGTTAATTCAACAGTTGTTTGTTTATTAGGGGGATCACCAACAATATATATTTTGTTTGAACGAACTAAAAATAGTTTGTTATTTTACCTACATCGAAATTGTTAGAAGAACACTTCACAGTAGCATATTTTGCAACATACTTTAATTACTTTAACAAAATCAGCTCTATTGATATATTAGATATATATTAGATGTTCTGTTTGTTGCGTTAACCAAATTTTAGTTAATCTTGCAAGAATACCGTATAATGAAGGCAACGATATCGTTTAATTAATTTAACAAAACCAATGGGTTCATGTGTATAGCAGTTTTCTTCCATATAGTAGCAAATACGTTAAATGTAGGAAGTATGTGTTTCAGAAATCGCAGTGAAGATGGCGTTCCTTTCATTTCACACCAGTAATGACACATAAGGCTCATAAAGCACAACAGTCAGAATTAATAAAATATTAATCTAGTGCATTTACCAGTCAAGCATTCAGTAGGGGTTGCGACAATTGAAGCAGCGATTGGTGGTGTGCAATGGCAGTGATGTCAATAAAACTGCTATTTTTTGAGGGTTTTAAATATATCTCGCCGTACAGATATTTTACACTTTATGTGAATGAGATAATAAATGTACAATACGAAGATATTTGAAGATTTCCCCTTGTAAAGCGAACCAAAAAATGCCCGATAACTTGCTGTAGCACTGAAATATTATTAACTAAAAAGCAATTCTGTTTTGGCTGATAAAAACATAATTTTCTTGTTTAACACAGCAAATATTGTTATTTTGACATAACAGATAACATTATTTATTCAGTTTAACTTAAAATGTTTATTTAATCTAGCAACTTCTGCTTTTTATTTTAATAGAATTCATTAATTTGGTTAATTTAACACGAAATACTTGTTTGTTTTATCCGAACACTTATTGCCCCAACAATATTGAATGTTTAAAATAAAATTATCTTGATTGTTAAAACAATGCTAAAAATATTGTCAAATCTACACAATTATTTCAACATTCGCATTTTGTTACTTTAACAATGATTTTTGTTTGACTATATTTAACCAAAATCTTTTTGGTGGATCGATATTTTTTTGTTAATTTAACACATCTCTCAGTGCGTGGATCTCGGAAGTTGAAATGGTTTTTAGTGAATAATGTGCAGAGATGACCGTTTAAATTGAGAATAACGGCGCTACATGGATGTGTTAGATAAATTGCACAATAAACTGATATAGAAGCAGTTAATTTGTCCGACAATCAAAACTGACGTTTCTCTACTACATTATGTCGTTCAACATGCTGCATATATCACACGTGTTTGTTCTCATATATTATCATGGCATCATGGCAAAGCATTTGCACATAATTTAACAATGATAATACACATTCTGTTATCAAAAACGCATAAAAAAAACATACAAAAATGTACAAGACTCTATTAAAACACTAGAGTACCTACAATGTACGAGTATTACAAACCTGCAAGAAGCATCATCCGCTATGTTATAGCCAGCAAAACTAACGAACAATGTAATCGAACTAGTAATCACTGTGGCGGGTGTAAATCCTCTTCTTTATTTATTTATTTAACCAAGGAACAAAAAGTAAACAAAATTATACAGAGTGTCCTACAATCTAGGGCAAAATAACTCTAAAATGGCAACCGATAAGTAAGTAGATGTTTTATAAAATTGGTTTTAAAATGCCTATATAGTAGAACCTAAGAATGGACTAAAAATATAGGTTTCTATTTATGTATAATATCAAAGTTGGCCATTGACTATCAATGTAATCGGAAGTGCGATCTAGATGAACTTATTTCTTCTAAATAGATCATAGTTAACTATGCTTAACCCCCGAAGTTTGAAAATCGAGGTATCATTGGAAAGACAAGAATTTTTAATAGACAGATTTCGTGAATCACAGAAATACACAGAAAAAAATCCGCATAGTAATATTTGCACTTCACTGTTGGACGAAAAAAAGCAAGAATTTTTACTATTGTGCGAAATTTAAAAAAAAAAATTTAGAGCAACGTCGCAAAAAAAAGCAATAAAATTGTTAGAAAATATTGCAGCACAATCTTCTAGAAAATATTGTGAAATGTTTTACAATTTTGTACAACTAGGAAATATAATAAATTGCATATGATGAAGTGGGAAAAAGTTATAAACGAGAATTTTTATACTGAGAAACTTTATAGCACTCGAACACTAGTTCACGGATCGAACTTCAAGAAGAAAGCATTATTAAACAAAGATATGGCACTTCACGTAAAAGTATTCGCAACATCTGTCATAAATATATATGTTTATATTATTCTAAAACTTGTTTTGAATAAACACAAGAAAAAGTTGTTGAGTTTTTTTATTATTTAATTTTAAATATGTAGGGATACTAGCATTTAAAAGAGAGGTGACGTATATGACAGCCATGTGTATACCCCAAGATGCAAGGTGTTTAACACTTTCACTGATATACAAATTTGCTCAATGTTTCCTGTTCCTTGGTAGCACTTTTCTGCTGTTCCAATCTAAACCTCTCTCCTCCAAGCACTAACCCATCACGTTGTTCCAGTTTAACTTTAACATGATCTCCCTTTCATTCTCTTCCTCTGTGGGCTATGTTTGCTTCTGCTCCTCTAGTCGAATTAAAACCAAACCACGTTTCTCTATATTGCTTTGGATCGGTTTTAAATCTGTTCTTACTACCTCGTTTCGAACTGTGTCTCTCTTTGTGTTGCCTCGGAAGATGATAATAAAGAAAAACACTTCACTTATTAATTTTAACCGGGTTTTACTTCACAGCACCGACCATACATTCAACATAACCTAACACACATTTTCTATGTGTTAATTTATCATACTAAATTGGCAAGAATTAGAACTTTCTCTGTAATTCATTTATTAATAATATCCTTGACAGCGTTTCATTATAACAAATATTTCGGGTTTCTTTAGTTTTGACATTTTTATATTTTATTTATTCCTTGGGTAACTGAAGTTTGACTCTGTAGATGGCGCTCGTTTGGATATTTTTGGCATGAAATAATGAATATTTATAAGTGATAAATTGGAATTTCATTTTTCTTTTTTAATATTTTAATCTTTATGTTCGCTTCTCAAGTGAATTTGTGTAAATAATTTCTTCAAAATGTCATTGTCAACGACACAACACCACTTTATTCTTTCTAATTGACATAATCACGCCTAAAGCTGTCTCTGTTGTTAGACGTTTCCCATCTCTATACTTTTTTCCTCTAATAACGTTTTAATTTTAACATATAGTGTTTTACGTTATTTATAACGTAAATGATACAGCATAAGTGTAGATTGACTAACTGAAAAAAATAAAATTAAAGAAAGGGTTATGTTTATTTAAAAAAATAACAAAATAAATTTGGTACAAGTGTACTCAAAATATTATTCCGAATCAAAATATCAAAAAATACACATGTACTCCATTTAAAAATCGAAAATCAGGGATTTCTGGTTAAACGAACTTGGTTTTTCTATCTTTTCTATCGTAAGGAGAAATTATAGGTAGGAACTACCTAGGAATAACTTAGTAGGTATGTGTTTTAGTAGGATTATTAGGAACAATTTTTGTACCAATAAACATTATGTGCGTGCTTATAGGAAGATATCTCGCATGAAGTTTCCCGAATCCATCTAACTCTAACTTACTTATATTTTCGTGGCAAATTGAAATAGATAGTCGCTAACGCACAATGGCGCATAGCCACCAGCTAGATATCGATCCCTGAGCATTCCCCCTTTCTACACACCTATAACGAGATGTTACGAGAATGAGACGAACCTGTTGCGACGGCAATAAAAACCTGTTGAGTATAGCTCTAGCGCCGGTTGTAATTTACACCAACACATAACTAGCGATGGAATTACTACAGGGCCCCCTAACCGCAGTACGGCTGCATTCTAGCTAATTACCAAACGGTATCGAATGATAATTTGATATAGGGATGAAAGGTGATAATTTTCGAGGGTTGTCTCTGCGAATTCAGTGATGGTAGAAACCAGAATTAACCGCTTCTGGTACAATAAATGCGTAGGTAATATTGTGTCTATTGTAGTTGCGCTAAAATTTATTCAGAAGAGAGAAATTTTTATACTCTCTCTTACCACTTCTTTGAGATAACCCATTTCCTGTTTTTTGCTCTAAAAATTAGAATTAAATCATCTTCCAAATACTTCTTAAATATTTTTTTTCCTTTTTGATTGATATTTAAACAATTTTGCCAATCCTTGCCTCCAATTGATAGAGCTACAAGAATAGCACCGATAATTTTTGCAAACCCGTAGATCAAGAGGTCGTGGCGAATCAAACGAGCTGTCAAACAGCTGCCTATTATTTTGTAGTTTGACATTTCAAATCTGGTTTCGATAACTACAACAGCTGCTTTTCAGTGTGTTGTTAAAGTAGGTGAAATGTGAGAAAAATGCATTTAACAAGAGAAAATGTTAGTAGAACCATGATTTATTATGATTTTAAAAGTTCGCTATCTCCGAAGCAAAGCATAAAATGGCTTCGTGCTGCATTTGGTGACGAAGCGCCTTCTCAAAGGACTGTTTACAGTTGGTACGGTCGACAGGGCTGTACTCAGTGATAAGAAAGAGAAGGGAAGGAAGACCAGTTACTGATGAAAAGATAGCTGATTTTTTGTAGACCTCTAGACCTAGAAATTTTCTCTAAATTCAATCTTGACATAGTAACCACTTCAAATAATAGTCTTAAAAATATTTTAGGTAACCCTAAAGATCAAGTAGATAATTTGGACAAATCAGGTATTTATAAAATATCTTGTAAAGATTGTGATATATTTGGGCAAACTGAAAGATCAATTAAAACGCGCTACAAGGAGCATTTGGCTCATCTTAAAATTAGAAGGTTTGACAAATCTAGTATAGCCCTACATATGCTTGAAGAAAATCATAAAGTTGACAATATAAAGTTAGTTAAAAACGTAAACAACTATGTGCAATTAAATTGTTATGAGGGTATGGAAATATATAAAAACAAACATATTTTAAATTTTAATGAATTCAGATTTAGGACCGTTAAATTCTTGTCTTTATAGTTTATTAAGTAGAAGTAGTAGATCAGACGGAGTTAGGATTAGTAACTAGTTAAGCATGACGCCAGTCAGCCATGACCGTGATCATTGTACCATGACCTTTTTTGGGTATAAATTAGGGTAGTTTTAGTGTGTTATTCAGTTCAGTATTTCTGCTGATGATGATAGCTTTGCAATCGAAATGTACGTCCAGTTTGGTGCAGTTTGTGGTGAGGGGTCTAGAAGTTTGCAGCATTACCAGTACCACAGTTTGGAGTATTTTTGTCAACCATTTGGTTGACCATTGAAAATATTTCTTGTTGATGCATTTTTTTTAAGTTCGTTTCGTAACTTTTTTAGATGTCATGTCATCTAACCTCAGTTTTTACCACGACCTGCTTGATGGTCCTGACAGTTTGCTTTATACGGCCTGTCGAATCATTCAAATTTACATTGAATTGAATGTTACATCATAATCTGGTAAGTAGCGACATCTACGTTTTTGATATGTCAAAATAATAGTAATAGCAGGCACAGCTAATGACACCTTGGTTTATATCAAAACTGAATAGTACAAAACCATATAACCAAATAACTATGTAACTTAAATAACCAATAAAAAGTCAAATACAACCTTAAAAGGCCTGGTATATTGTTCGGTTTTTCACGAAACAAACAGATTAATTAGAGCTTTTGAGTAAATATTAATTTCACTTGTCAATATGACATTTATTTAAATTGAATGTGATATTTTGCTGTCACAATCTTGCCAACCGAAGAGCCTGCCAAGAGCACACACTTTTGCCAAAAAGGTCCAGTAAGTGCTAATGTGCAACTCATGATTCGACAGGCTGTATAAAGTAAGCAGTCCAAGACATCAAGCAGGTCGTGCTTTTTACATTTGTCGCAATATTCACAAATGTGTGTCAAAATGAATTTTGAGGTTGTTAGACATGTTGAACCTATTCCCCAAGAGGAAATATTCTATACTTTAATAATAATAAAAAAAAAACATTCATATATTTACAATTTAATTACATCTACCATTAGTTTAAAAAAAAACCTATTTTAACTCGTTTTGAAACGTTAGGGAGCTACTGCTCTCTGTAGAAGACTGCGTTCCACTAGAAAGATAAGCTATGTTACAATGCAGGCATTCTTCTGTTAATATGACTTTCAAATTTTTTTTGATGCCTTTCGAGATCTAAGTCCATTGGCCACTATAACCTAACGACTAATGAAAAAACAAGAGGCTAGACAAGGGACACACTTTTCATGTTTCGGAGCCTATCGAAACGACTTCATAAAGACAAACAAAAACCAGCCAACGGATAAAAGGTAACCCTACACAGGAAAAAGAAACATAGAAAACGACGAGAAGCTATTAAATAGTAATACCGGCCTCCTTCATAAATCTAATGATACCTTCGTACACTTTAAAGTTATTGGAATTAAGTAAGGTCACCACATTAGTTGGAAGTGGAATTGACATTTTTGTTAACTCTTCCATGAATTTCTTTCTGGACTCCTAATGTTCAAGGCAGGCAAGGATGATGTGATGTAAGTTAGCCGTATCATATCCACACTTACAAGTGACCTCGTCAATAATACCCAATTTCTCTAGGTGAGCAGGAAAAACACCATGGCCGAACTTTAACCAGGCAATTGTAGTATAGCAAAAACGTGATATCGTTCTCTCGTGATGCCAACGATGAAAGGAAATGGAAGGATGAATAACGGCATACTGCGTCATTCTTGTACGATAGTACGCTTGCTATCGCTCTTCCCACTTGTCCACAAGGAAATGCTTGCGCGCCACACAAAGAACATCCTGCGCGTACACCTTATCCGATGCAGCAACTAGTAAATCGATAGCTGATTTTGCCAGGTCCAACCGTTCATTGGCCTGTATTCCGGAGTGACTTTTTATCCAAAAAAACAAACTAACTGCGACAACGTTTGAAGCTAACTGGTTAAACAGCTTGATGATATTCCATATCACGGGATGATATCTATGTAACTGACTGCTTCTCAAAGCTTCCAAAACACTCCTAGAGTCATTCATAATTACAGTACTCTTCAGTTTTTGCCGTTCTATATACTTTAGCGCTTCCAAAATAGCCATCGCCTCCGCCGTGAAAATAGATACAACATCAGTTAGTTTAAACATTTGGCTGAAGTTGTTAGTTACGTCAAAAAAGGCACACCCACATCCATCATTTGACTTTGAAGCATCTGTGACTATCAAACTCTAAGAGAATAAATTACTCATATAACTCCAATTGTATTTATAGATCTCTAGTTCATTATTTCTTTGTAACACCACTTGATTGGGATTTTTTTGCCTCTCTTGTTTCTATTCAAAATCTTTTTAGTAGATATCTCGACTACTAGCATAGCTTTGCGATCTCAAAAATCCTGTTGTTAGGTGCTTACTTAGCGATAAAAATATATTTTTTTTTTCCATTTTACAGAATATAAAACTCACGCAAAAAAAAAACCATCTACTCCATAAACGTACGTATAATGAAGTATATAACAAACTCCGACATTCGCATATAAATTCACCAGCTTTGATGTCGAAAAGTGTGCTTGAAAGTAAACAAATTTTCTGTCCGCGCACTGAATTTAAATTAGGCCGCACGGGAATAAAAAGGAAGCACGTCGAGGGTTGAAAAACTTTCGAGAAATATATGTTTTCCTCGCACATACAAAAAAAAAAAAAAACAAATTTAAAAATGAGTACTTCTATAATGGTTTTGATGAAACGGAGTGGATGAAAATATATGGATTTGAGAGTTGTTAATGTCTGCTGGTCCTGCTATACCAAAAAAAAAAAAAATGAAATTTTTATCTTGTATATGCTTGAGCATAGATATACAGTGACCGGCAGAAAGTGCGCATATGGGATTTTTTTGTGTCTTTGAATTTAGTAAATCTTTTTCCTGCAGTTTATCTCTGCACGTCTCAAAACTAAAATAACACTCATCAAATCTGCCGAAAATTTAATTGTACACGAGGGAAGCTCAAAAATATGAAAGTACGCTAAGAGTAAAGTATCTCAGTTTTTGAGTTTATAAGATTCTTTTATTAATAAATATTGTTCCAAATTCAACGCTATATCCAAATATGAAGTTCGCTTAATTTTAGCAAAAAATAAAATTTAATCGCTTTTTTTTCGGAATTACCCTATATACTAAATTGATTGAGATCATACAGCAGTCACCCTATTCTGTGTATAATTTGTGAGAGAAAATCATGCATTGTTGCCATGGGATTGCGATCGTTGATTCGTGCGAACATTAAGTATCGAATGCATTTCCTGTTTTACCTGGGGCTGCCAGGAGAAGTGTTCGTTGCACAGATATTTTCCTGAAAAGGGGTTTACAAGCAGTAGCGTTAGCCGGCATCCATTTAGTTTAATGGCGTCATCTTTAGGTCACCGGTAAGCGACTCTTCTTCTGTTGTTAACTTTCTTAGTTTTGGTAATCCGGTCCTGTCCTTTAGGACCTATTTTGTTTCGCTTTGAACTTAGTGGGAGAGAAGTACCTATGTAATTTGGGAGACCGCTCGCCTTTGAATTACCAACTAAGTTTTTACAGTTATTTTTTTCTTTTACTTCTACTGTATCAAAATTGAATTCACCGCCAAATCCTATCACGTCGTAAAGACCGCCAAGCCGAAATTACTAGACTATATTAATATTCGAATTTATATTTCTTAAGTACCATCACAATTTACCAATTGCGCGTTCATTATATAATTTAGATTACCAGGCAAGAAAAGAGCGAACCAATAATAGTGTAACTCCAGGTCTTGCCCTTTAACCTTGACCCACATAAACAGTTGTTTGTATCATTGTAATAGTAAATTTGGGGGTTCTTGCTGTATCTTTAGGGCAATCGCTTGGTGTTATTACATAGTGTTAAGTTTTAGAGGTTAAGAGCGAACACAAATTGTGATCGTTAAATGTGTCAACTCGTGTGCAAAGATTTGTATTTTCTTGTATTATTTTATTTTTTTTTGTAACAAATATACAGTGTCACCCAAAAATTTGTGTTTTAAATGAATTATTTCGATCCGATGAGAACTTGAAAATCCTAGTGAATTTGAAAGCGAACGAACTCCGTAACAGCATGCTATGCCAAATTAGTTGGATTATATCTGCGTTTTTGTATTGATTTTTAAAGTATTTAGTGTTTGTCCCTTGATGATGTTTGTATTATACGGTAAATGCTTTTACTTTGCTATATATGATCAAATATTTCTATCCTCTAGTAGGTCATGGCTTTTTTCTTCTGAATATAAATGAAGCAGACGTCAGGTTTTTTCCGAAGATATAAAGCAAGTGTTACATGTACTAAAAACCAGCGATTACATTTGCAATAGACGCTAGTGGTCGCTATGCAGAGGTTTTACTGTACCTATAGATGTCGATAACAATGTACTCGCAAGTAATCATTTTATTACATATTTTCTTTATAACTAATAGATCATTTAACCTTGAATTACATAAGAAGCAAATTGTAAAGAAATTACATTAAATGTTCCTTAATATAAATGCCGAGAATGATCTATAAAAGAATATTACAAATATGAATATTTTATCGTATGGCACTTGAACATAATGAGGCCATGTTAAGGGAGACTTTAAATAAGCTTTAATTTTAGATAAGTAGTAAAGAGAAGAAGCTCTGACAGTGGCCACAAGGGGCCGGACTAAAAGCTACTTGTGCTACTTGTGGTGTTACACTGCGACCTAAAAGATCTATTGTGTCCCCTATTCTTGCTGCTTTACAGCTGGCCTTCCAATCCTATTCCTTTTAGAAAGTGTAGGATGTCAGAGGCCCCAGTCTAGGTAAGTTCCCTCTTCGATTTCACATGCTCCCAGGTACAATGCCTCGAGTTGCAACAGTGCTACGCAGTTTGAGAGGAGGTGGATGGATGTTTCATCCTGTTCCCCATAAAATCTGCATTCAGGATCTTTTTCCAATCCAAGCTTACTCAGGTGTCCTTTCAGTCTACAATAGCCTGAAAGTATTCCTGTTAATATGCGAACATTGTTCTTACTCAGGTTGATGCATTCTGTAAACCTCTTCTGGTTATAAGTTCTCAGAAGAATTTTACTTTGCCTCATTCCCTGGAGATTTTCCCAGTAACTGGATTTTCTCTGCTCCATTTCCATTTTTAGTTTCTTCAGTATTGTACTGCTACTTAACTCGCAAATGGGTTCAGGCCCTACAAAAGGCATTCCAGCCCCTTTTTTTGCGAGGTTATCTGTTATTTCGTTTCCTTCCACTCCTGTGTGACCCGGAACTCACAGGAGGGTTACTTTATTTCTTTTGCCTAGCTCATTTAGTTTCCCTAGGCATTCCCAGACCATCTTGGAGCTGATTTCATATGAGTTCAGCGCCTTGATGGCTGCTTGGCTATCAGACACGATGATAATCTCCTGCTTCCGATAGTTCCTATCCATCATGAACTGAACACATCTTCCAATAGCGTGTATTTCTGCCTGAAATATACTTGGGTATTTTCCCCAAAGCTTTCGAAATATGTAGTTCTAGGCTCATATATCCTATTCCAGTTCCTTCTGCCGTTTTGGAGCCATCAGTGTACCATTTGATGGCATTTCTATTCAAGTTCAAGATGGTGTTATGATCCCACTCGCTCCTGTTACTTAGCTTTATGGTGAATTCCTTCACAAAGCTAAATTTTTTTAACATATCATCCCGGGGCATATCCCAGGTTTGATCACCGTCAGGAGATTGAGGCCTATGCCTAATCATTCCTTCCTTGACCATTCTTAGTGCGGTTCTTTTCGCCACACCCTCTACTACAAAGTGGAAGGGGGCAAAAAAGCTACTTAAAAAGGTATTAAATCTTGACTATAAATCAAATAAATTGTTCTTATCACATTTATAAAAAAAAAATTGTATTTTTTTAAATTAATTTCTTCTTACAAGGAAACAACCATTGGACATTTTCAATATTTTCAATATTAAAAACTAGGTACATTCAGAACCACATAAAAAAGAGAAACATAAGGAATGATTGACTCTCTTTCCAAAGTTTCGTTTAACCAACAACGTAAGCGAGGTATACTTTATACAGTATCGAATATATATACTTGGAATAAAGTTATGTTTTTCAGTAAGTTCAAATTCCGTATTCGGTACGTTTCCAATCCAGTCATAAATATTGAAGAAAGTTCGGAAGTAGATCCCTAAACTCCCAAACGTCGCTTAATATTTAAATGGGTCGTCTTTTCGCAAGCCGCGGCCGATTATACAGAGTGGATCCACGATTTGAGCCGGATATATAGGGTCAAGGTAACGGGATAACTCGAACATCCCTCGACTACCCCTGGGTAATTTACGGTTTAACTTTTGATGGGTTGATGAATAATTTACCGGTGTGAAGCAATCACTTTGTTGTTATTGCTGCCTTAGATAAATAATTATAGTATAGATAATTTGATAGTACCATGTATATTTGATTGCAAACTAATATTTTCCGAGTTTATTCCAATTGGTAGTGGCCCTTTTGGCATACGCAATATTGCATTGTGCGACTGAAATCAATCAGAGAGCTTATGATGACTGATGGCACTAGTAAAGCCTAAGATATAAACAACACTAGTTTGGGAATGTATGTAGCTAAATATTTCGACAAATCGTAGGTCGGTGATCCAATGTTGCTTACAATCGGTCTTAATGGCACTCCTTCTTTATGTATTTTTGGTATTCCATACAGCCTGGGTGGTCTAGCGGTTCTTGGTAGCAATCTGTTATGCATCTCTTTAGGTATCGATGAAATCTTTATGCTCTCCCTTACTGTTTTTGTGATCTTCTCCGTTGGATCTTTTCTTATTTCCTTGTAGGTGATTTGTCGACGATTTGTCGAAATATTTAGCTAACTTACTAAAGCCATATACCGGACAAAATGCAACGTATGTGAAGAATTCGAAACATTTCGTGGATATTCTGTCTACGCTAAAGACTGAACCTACAGACATTTTAGTAAGTTTCAACATTATATTGCTATTCACTAACATACCCACGGAGGACGCACTGGCCTTACTTCCAGAACTTGGACTACAAGAAGACATCATTGAATTAGTGAAACTGTGCTTATCCACGACATACTTTTTGTATGAAGAAAATACTACGAGCAGAAGAACGGAACAGCAATGGGAAGCCCTTTATCACCAGTAATAGCCAACTTGTTTATGGAAGCATTTGAAGAAGAAGCCCTAAGTTCCAGCGATATGAAACCCAAGTGTTGGCTGCGATATGTCGACGATACTTTTGTAATATGAACACGAGAGGGACGCAAGATTAAGAAGCACCGAGCAATCAGCGGTGGCAGAACACATGCACGACACCGGACACAAAATGGATTTCAAGAATGTAAAAGTAATAACTACCACCAAGAACTACTGAAAAAGACTCATCAGGGAAGCCATAGAAATAGAGAAGAATAAAACCATTAACAGAGAAGAAGGGTACCACCTTAGCAACACGTGGAAGAGCCTACTACGAACCGTCACGGTCAATGGAGCGGAAACTACACGGTTGGATGCACCAGGGGCGTATATAAGAAGAATGTCGGACCATGGAGAATCAATTCAGTTATCCTGAAGAAGCTGTCAGTATGAACAGCGAAACGTCGAGCGAAAGTTTTGACACACGGCGAAACCCGCAAGAAGCTGTTAGTTATAATAATATCATATCTAATTGCTGGCATGGTTCCGTCGGGGCTACTCTACTATCTCTGCGATCCACTCTTTCATTGAGGATGTTACTCGTGCTTTGGATAGCGGTCAGTGCTCGGCTGGGGTTTTCTGTGACTCGAGTCGGGCTTTTAAGTGTGTTGACAGTTCGTTGCTTGAGAAGTTGGAATATTACGGTATACATGGTGTTGTATCGGAGTAGTTTGTTTCGTTTCTTTCCGGTAGACAGCAATTTGTAAAAATTTCATTTACATCATCAAATGATCACGTCAAAAAATGTTCTTCTTTATACCTGCCTGTAACCATAGGAATTCCTCAAGGATCTGTTTTGGGGCCTATTTTGTTTATTATTTTTATTAATGACATTGTTAACTTTAACAAATTTTCCTTATTTTTGTATACTGATGCTACTACGGCACTTGTTACCGGCACAGATCCGATATACATGTAAGTAACAAATTATTTATGAACCCTTCCAAGACTAATTACATGTTTTCAATCCACTCCAAGTAATCGAACTATAAATTTAATGTCGATGTGACTTTTTACGGTGCTCCTTTTCGATCGATGAGGAGTGTTAAACCACGTGTCACCACGTGAAAGCTAAAACATTATGACAATTGATGTAATGGTAAAATTGCAAAAATAAATGTATCTATCTATCTATCTATCTAAACTTCTTGGTGTGGAACACGATAAGACTCTGGACTGATGCCCACATTGGACCAACAGGGCTTGTTTTCAGGTTCGTAGCCTGAGAGCAGCGGTCGCACTCTTTTAACCTTTTACTATAGTGAGCTCTATTCTTGGATTAGATACGGCTTAACTTTGTGGGATTCATCCAAACACGCTGTGGAGGTGTTTCTGGTCCAGAAACGAATTATTAGATGGATTGCTAAGATTACAACATCTGGATCATGCCGCTCTTATTTTAAATTCAAGATTCTCCCGCTTCCTTGCTTTTATATTTATGATCTTTTACTTTACATATTTGACAATAAAAATAACTTCATAAAAAACGAGGATGTGCATTCCTTTTTTTTTTATATTATACTGTGAAAGGGTAGTTGGGAGTCCTTCGTTTTCCACATGTATGCTTTTATTTGTCAATTTAATTTAGATAGAAAGGTTCTAGAATTTATGTAAATTTTCTGGTATAATTTGCTTATTAAAATTGAAGTTATACAGTAATAAAATTTAGTAATTATTAATAATAATAGTTTAGTAGATCTAATTAAAAAAAACTGTTTTTTCTAGAAAACGCTTAAAACTAACAAATATTTGTTGCGCCAATTTTCAAACAGAGGTTGTGAATGTTTCAATTTCATTTCAATTCAATTTAATAAATTGAAATCGATTGTAATTTTAAAATTATGGAGATCTTGCATTTTCAAAATAAGTATATCCTAACATACAAAAGGCCAAACATTGCTCCATTTATTTAGTTACTACTAATTGTAATCATTCCACCAGAAGCAAGTTAGCATCTAGTTTTTATGCAGTAACGAACTCCTTCGTTGGCAGCATATACGTTTTTATATCATTGCATCGTAAATATTGCCGAACTTCACTGCGCAACATCACAACATCTCACAATTTTATTTAATTTATTTAATCATACGAAATACAAGTTTACGTAAAAAGTTAGTTTCCCTAACTTTAACTTGATACTACTGACCTCTCTTACAATCAGACATCAAAATGATCTATAATAATAGACTAAATATGCTCAATAGACTTTGAGAGTATAGAATTCATGTGTGTTCTTTTATGATTTTCTGCCTGAATGATCATTACGTTAATTGTTGCAAATCTGTAATATTTTCTCCAGATATATCTTAAAATAATAATGCTATCGCCTATAATTTCTACGATCACAAAATTTTTGCACTTTATTGCAATTGTGTTGGGAATGGGGTGAT
Organism: Protaetia brevitarsis; assembly: GCA_004143645.1. Lineage (NCBI taxonomy): Eukaryota > Metazoa > Arthropoda > Insecta > Coleoptera > Scarabaeidae > Protaetia > Protaetia brevitarsis. The sequence goes on along the minus strand of RXPK01002631.1, from coordinate 52,174 downwards.
ATTTTCTTTCGTTCGCTGTAATTTGTGTTGCCTATGTATTGGAGAACTGTTCACATACATTTTTCCTTAACTGTACAGCTCCTCCCACAAAAAGGTTAACAATCTAAATCGCGATTTTGATTATATATTCTCAGGTTGAACTATACATACAACTGTGTTTATTGGAGGTAATTTTATTCATGCCGGCCGAACAGTAGCGCACATACGTAATGTTTACTCGTATTTGATAAATTCATATTTTATGTCCGCTATTCATTTCGTAAATCGTGTGTGAAAGTTGTTTTGACGACCTTGATTTATTATTATTAGTTTTCAAATAGAGTATCCATTCGGTTTAAGGCGCAACAAGTTTGCGGAAAAAAACCACAAAGGGAAGCATTTTGTGTTTATCTGATATTCGCCTTTTATGACATATGTATAAACATATTTTTCATTGAAACCTCGCATAACCATTTTCCGTCACTGTATGTATTTTACATACAGTGACGGAAAAATGTGATACGCATTTTCTTTCATAATAAAATTAATAAAACATTTCAATTAAAATTTTGTATAACTTTAATTTTTTTTATTATCTCTCAATACTTCCTAAATAATTAGCTTTTCATTGCTTTTTACAGCATAATACTGAAAAATAAATTGGAATTAAATCTTGTCTGCGATTGTGTATCTCGACACTAATATTAGGTCTCTCTTATATTTTTAATAGTAAAAAAATTAGAACACTGAATAGTTGATATGAAAGCGGTAGGGGTTGCAGAAATCAAGGCATCCTTATAAATCTGATGATGCCATCGGTAAATATGGGGACAATTTTGTGTTTCAGCACGATAACTGTCCCGTGCAGAAATCGCAAATTGTGCAAGAATGGATACGTTCCGCAAACATTTATTTAACAAGTATTGACCTGGCCTCTAAATAGTCCGGACTTAAGTCCTATTGAAAATGTTTGAGCTGCATTAAAGCAGAACATATATTTATACATATATAAAGACTTCATTCCAGAAAATGCAGATGAACTATGAGAAACTTCCAGGAAGTAATCGAAAATAATGTGGGTGAAGACATTGGATGCTTCAAGATTGAAGAAATGAATTTATGCAAATGTTATAATTAGATAAAACAATAAAATAAATTTATAGTGAGAACATTTTGTTATTACAGTATCACATGTGTATATGTATGATACGTTACTATTAGCAAAGTATGTCCTTGCATTTACTATTGAAAACAATATATTTTATTTATATTCAAATTCACTTATTGCTAAACGTTACAATTAAAAAATTACGAAAATGAAAGAAAGAAACTTGTCTATCCACTATATTCCATATTGGCCGTATATAAATGCGAAATAAGGTATTCTAATATATCAATAAGAACATTCAGAAACAGAAAATCTATTTTACCAAGGAATGCATAAAAATATTATTTCAACACGTGCTTGTTTGTGTCTTAATAACAAAAACTAAATTATAAAAACAAGAAATCCTGTGTCGGATAAATACACAACGAATCATACATAACATCTGTTTACACCGATAAGCCGCAGTCGTAGTAAAAGCTATATATAGTCCATTCTAAATGCGCTCGCCACATACATTTTCGTATAGGTCGTTTACTTTTTTTTGATAGGAGCTGTACCTTTATATTGCCCGATGGATCGATCGAGATAAAGGTACAACATCGGCGCGAAAAGTATTACTTTGAATGTACCATCAAGTTATCTATGGTTACAACAAATTAAAAGGAAGCACACCAACATTAAAGATGTCTACTAGCAAATTCTAAACGCACAAGTTCAAAAACAGATGCATTTTCAGATACCTATAATGCTTGTGCACGTTACGTAAACAGTAAATGGGTTTGCGTGATCCAAACTGACTTGCATGGGGATGCTCATTTGGAACGTTTAGCTGACTTAATGCGACGTGGAACGCCAACAGCTCATTTTCCATTCTGGGAAACACGACGAATTTCATTCTTCTACGGTCGCACGACTTACAAATCGTCATTGACGATAAAACCACACAATACGAATGGATAACGTACTCCTAATTTACTATTCTGTTTGTTTTTTTTTTTGTGAGGATTATTTTGAGTCAAACAAGAAAAAGTAATTACATATAATGAGAACTCATCACTGACATAAACCACACGAAACACATTATGATTTTTTGTTGATTAAAGCTCTACAATTACTTATTTATTTAATGCAAAGAACAGTTTTTTTTCCTAACAAATTTTGTTATGTGATTTGTAGATATAGAAAAGGATTCTTGATTTACAAAAGGTTAAGAATCACTGGTATTAAGAATGTAAGAATTCGAAATTCCATCCTGTATAATACAAAGTATTTAATACGTAAATGATAAGTAATGTGGCATTCGCTGAAGCAGCGTCTACTTCACAGGGAATAATAGTCTATTTTGTTAAAAGTCTCGCGTAATTAAGATAATACGGTATTATTTTAAATATTATCTGCTTCTTTGTTTATTGTATGTTATAAAAGCTGACCAGCAAATCCCACGTTACTCTCTAGAAGGGCGTTTGAAGTTTAGAAAAATAACGCCTTCGATCATTCTTGCGCCCTCTTGTAAAGAGAAGCGGAACTAGCAATCGGTACGGAATGACGTCACAACCGAAGTTTATAAAAATTCTTTACATGGCTGTTTTGAATCAATTAACTCGCGGTCCGTTTCAGCTTCAGGAAAAAGCACGCGTTTCCCTTCGTTCCGGGCGTTTCCATATCTTAAAATTAAAATTAAACTTCCCTTCTTAAATTTTGCAATCAAAATAAGCTTAAAAATTCGAGAACAGGAAGCAAAAGCTTTCCTCGAGAGGTGATTATTTGTTTTTGTGTTAAAACCGTTCGAAAAACCCCCTTTTCTTTAAAATTTTTGTGAGTGTTGTGTAAAGTTTCTGTGCCTTGTAATTTGGATTACGGGAAGAATTAATTACCCACATCGACTGGTAAGATGTTCAAAATTTCTGCTTAAACCTAACCATTGCAAATACGTAAAAACTGAAACTCGTTCGTTCTCTCTCTCTCTCCCTGAATAAATAATCTTTGTAAGTAAAAATTACTAGTGCTTAAGTTAAATAACTTTTCAAATTTAAAAATAATCATCCAAATAATTGTGTTTTGTTTATTTTTGTTCACTTTTTATTTTTATTTAATTGTGTAGCTTGTTAGTTTAATTCCATTGTCTCAAATTATTCAATATACAACGTGTGTATAAATTGTCGCAAAAGCTACACGTAGCGACATATTTCGTTCGTTTCTGAATCGAAAATCTAAATGGTAAAATATTGTACTATGCTTCATAAGTCTTCACGAGGTTGTTGAAAGTTCGGTTTTTAGTTCCTTAATAAGCGTTTGTGTTCGTTATTTATCGGTATAGATAGCTGCAATTTTGAATTTAGACGATTTCTTATTCCTGTTTTTTCGTAGTTTCTTTTTGATTTTAGAGCCTGGTTTCAACATTTCTTCATAAGCATCCACTCATGAAAAACACATTTGGCAACATTGTAGGACAATGACTTTGTATTTTAATTTGATTTCAATCAAAACCATTACTGTCAAATTTTGACATTAATCTGAAGTGTCAATTTTATGCAAGCTCTGCTCTTTTTCGTGATTACTCGTATTCTCTTGATTAGTTTTTCTGTTTCAGTGGTTTTATCGTTCTCGTATTATGTTTTGTTTATTTACAATGGTTTTTACATTTAATGAATATGCCATGTATATGGTATACGGTTTTTGTAATGGAAATGCTAACATGGCAGAACAGGAATATCGCGTACGTTTTCCAACCCGGAGACATCCTACTGGAAACGTATTTCGACGGCTGGACCAACGTCTACGTGAAACTGGTTCGTTTAAGAGAAGAAATGCCAACGCTGGTCGACCTAGAGAACGGCGTACATTACAACTGGAAGAGGAAATTCTAGACTCAGTATATGAAGATCCCTCCGTCAGTACTCGACAGTTGGCATCCACTTACAATATCCGCAGTAATGAGACCGTTCATTAGGTTCTACGTGAAAACCTTCTTTATCCATACCATATAACTAAGGTGCAGCCGCTCTATGAAAACGATAACATACACGGTTTAAACTTTTGTCATAGTATCTTAAATAGGATTCAAGAAGATGGCGACTTTTTAAGAGGTGTTCTTTGGACCGACGAGTCTATGTTTACCAGAGATGGTGTACTCAACACCCATAATTTTCACCATTGGGCAGATGAAAATCTTCATGCGTTTCGGGAATACGGTCACCAAAGAAAGTTTTCAGTTAATGTTTGGCTGGTTATAATAAATCACCGTGTCGTTGGGCCAATCTATCTGCTAAATCGACTTGATGCCAACGGGTATTTAAATGTATTAGAACAAGTTATTGACGAGATGCCATTGAATATACGCCGTAACATGTTTTACATGCATGATGGAGCTCCGGCACATTTTTCTCGTAATGTGAGAGAGTGGTTGGATGAACACTTCCCTAACAGGTGGTTTGGTCGCGGTGGTCCTATCTTATGGCCTGCAAGGTATCCCGACCTAAATCCTTTAGACTTTTTTGTTTGGGGTTTCATAAAGGTGAAAGTTTACGCAACACCTCCACAAGACGCTGACGAAGTTATAGGACGAATTAACGCGGCAGTATTAGAAATTACACCGGAAGGGCTTGAACGAGTAATACAGACAATACCTCGTAGATTGCAAATGTGTTAACAAACAAACGGATATCAATTTGAACATATGCGTAGGTAATAGTGTCACTAATTTATTACAAGAGATGCGTTCGAAAAATCAAAACTACTAATTCTGTTTTAATAAAGCTTTCTTATTGCTTTTCCCTATGTATCATTTGTGTTATCCAATTTGCCATTTGTAATTCCGGTCTGTCAATTTTGACAAGTATTGTAACTAACATTACGGTAGTATGCGACTACAGTGTTGCCAAATGTATGTTACTTTTAACTGGCTCCTGAAGACGCCATATTTTACCATTTAGATTTTAGATTCAGAAACGAAGGAAGAATGTCGCTGCGTATAGCTTTTGCGACAATTTATACACACGTTGTATAATGGAAAAAAATGTGTGTAAAGTGACTCTATTATTTCGCTATACCAAATTAATTAAAAAAAGAAGATCAATCAGTACCCCTAGTAAAGTTTTGGAGAGTAAGTCATTTCGAAAAGAGAAAGCCGACGAGGTGGGTAAGTCGACAATCTTTAGGCTAACTAACGGCCCTGCTTCGACTGACGGAGGAAAACACTGTTGGAAAGCATCTTTGGCTAAAACTTCTAAAACCAAACGCTACTGAACAAAAAGATTGTTTTCCAGCAGTGGCTCGCCGGTCAAAAGAACAGGAGGGGTTATCTGTGGAACGGAGTAAGGTTTTTGCCATGGTTTTCCCTTACTCCGTGGCCATTGATTTTATATAAGTGTATTGTATATAATCAGTTTCCTTGGCGAATGCTGGGAGATAACGAAAGTTGTTCCATGGGCGCATTTAATAGTAACTGATAGCTGACTGATTTACAGTAGACTCGCGATTATGTGAACTAATCACATTTCACATATTTTATCATTTCACAAAAGTAGTATTCATATGGTCGCGAGGCTACTGTATTATATTTTTGTTATTAAGAATCATAGGGAAGTTATTTAGTTAGAGTAGGATCATTTCAATTGTTATGGAACCCATATAGTACTTAGAATAGGTAGCCTCGTGTAGTACCTTTTTAGGTGGAGCACGGGGTTGGGATGATTTGTAATAATTTAGTTTTCATAAATAAAGTGTGAAACGGGATTTGATTTTGTCTTGAATGAATTTGGACTGACCATTCCCAAAAGTTTCCAGGTAAGAAAACCCGTTCCGTTACAAGAAAATTGTTCCTGTTCTAAATTAAAATCACTAGCAGATATTTCAACCAAATCTTACTTCGGTGGGCCTTATCTGTCGGATCTCTGCGCAAAATGATCCTCCTCTGTGCCGAGGCAGGTGGTCCCGAATCCACGTCATGGATTACTATCCGTATGGCTTCAGCGTCAATGGACGCTTGACGTCTCGGCGCCGCTTCCAAATCTTCCAAAGCAGGAGTCGCGGTAGGCCTAGGAGTCGTACGTAAAGCTGCAATATCCGGCAATAAAAACCATTTAAAAATATAAAAAAAAAAAAATAGTGTGCCGCAAGGTACGAATTTAGCACCCTTACTTTTAATTTTTACTATTATAGCGCGAGTTTACCAGGTAGTTTAGCGGTTTTATATTCGTCGGTGTATTACGATTGCCCCCCGGACTCCATTAACTTTTATGCGGCGCAATTTTCCGCAGGGCAGGGAGAGGACGAGGCTACGGGCTGACTACCCGATTAATAACGCGCCGGTATGCCAGAAATCCAGTGCTCCGACTGCGACCTCCATTATTACTCGGTGGAATTTCGATGGAGCATAGTCGGGCTCTCGTAATTGTGCTGCCTCTCATCCTACCGCTCTTGAAAGGCTACCCCCTTCCCTCTAACCCTGCCCCAGTGCGTCGCTCTCAATAAAGATCGTTCGGTAATTAACATGGATTTCGTAATATATAGAGATGTGAAAGGGGATGTGGTAGGTAAACGCTTGCTTGTATCGAGCGATATGCTGGGTTTGCTATCTCAAGTTCGAAACCGTGGGAGTTCGTGACCTTAGGCGTCCAAGCATGTAATAATACTAATAATATAGGTTTATTTTCAAACAATATTTACATAAAACACAAGATATGAACAAAAAAAAAAGGTTCAGTAATCGAAAATTAATATGTTACCATTAACTACAAAGAGTGAATAATTGAGAAAATCATCACATAAATGTGCACTGAGAAAAATAGGCTAAGCAAAGTGTTTAGTTGATAAAAAATTATTTACCAATAGATAAAGTTTTACTTGGAACTATTCTCGTTAATTAATACCTGCAACTAAACCCAGTTTCCTGAATGCAAGTTGTTACTGTAAATAGTGCTTTTATTAACGGCTATTACACAGCGTACCTGACAAATTTGTGGTAAGTAAACGTATACTTAGACTACTGGTACTGTATCTAACTACAGACATGGTTAGTAGAAGTAACAACAATGCTGATCGCTATTAAACTCATGTATTTTCTAAATAGGTAACAACTTGCCACAACTATGATTATTTGAGTTTTGCTGCCACCCCGTGATTGTTTCACTATTCCTGACTAGCTAATGCGGCGGAGTAATGAAAGTCCCCGAGACGGCAACGCGCGCAGGCGCGAGCTAGCGTCAAGTAAGAGTTACGGACGTGGGAAAAGGTCGTCGAAAAAGGGTGGCCAAGGAAGTACGGTCATGTTAGGCCATTGGAAGTGCAAACTATATTAAAGAATACCGACGAAGTTAGCCGTTGTTCGAGGCGATCACCGGACATAACCGCCACGTACCCGACAGAGGATCCAAGCTCGCCGAGACAACGCCCAGTGCAAAGAACCAAGAGAAACCGCAAGTTTAACCGCCTAGGTATATTATTTCTTTGTTTGTTATTAGTTGTAACTTCAAAGCCATACTTCTCTTTGTCCTTTGTTTAGATTTCAATAATTTCAATAATGAAATAACGTTTCAAGGGGGCCCCATTTACCTTATCTTTCATTATTGCTTTGTTCATTTTTTCATTATTAAGGAATATATTTTATGAGTCATTACGTTGTAAATTATTTAAAAAAAAAACTCTTGTTAAAGTGAAACTAATATCTTTCATTCATATCAGGTAATCACTGTGTTTGTCCTATACAAAATAAAACTATTACTAATAATACTGCTTTTTTTCTTAAGTAATAAGTATTTATGTACCATCTTTAGCAAAATAAATGTGAATTTAATCTTCAATTATTAATGCAATCGAAGCTACACCACACTAAATAGTAATTAAAAATTATTTGCAAACAATTTTGAATTACGCATTGCTCGGTACACAGTACTTATAGTTGCGGTTGCATAAATAATCGAAGATTTGCAGAACTTTTTTTTTGTACTTTATCAGTTATTCACACAGAGTACACAGTAAGCTGCTTAATAAATATTAACTAAATTGCCTCGTTTCCTGCACTACACATAAGTTAAACAACAATTTTAAGGTAAGTATATTGTATATTTATAGCAAACCGTTACCTTCTATATATCAGGTATTTAGTGAACGTGCATTAATGATGCTCTTTCCATATCACAAGTAATCTAAATAGCCGGTATTAATTATGAAGGTGTGATAGCTGTTATAGAATAGTTCACTTACATCAATACACCTACTACTTGACAAGGGCAAATATTTACTTACTGCAACTACATATATTTTTTCGCTTAACTACTTCAGTTTAATTATCATAAGTAACTTCATAAGTTACCGGTATGAAGCAGACCGTAAGCAACTTAGATTGCTTCTTGTTAGTATCAGTGTTTAAGATCTCTTTTTTACTAGTGCTAAGTAACCTGTGCTTTTGTCCCCTATCCAGCTGAACTTTTTACTTACGATAATTGTATTTTTATTTATGATTATTAAATTTTTTTTTTTCTCAGTGAGTAACAATCTATCACTAATTGTAAAACTGTGGAAATTGACAATATGTCTATATAGAATAAAGCTCTATCTATCTATTCAAAACCTTTATTTATTATAACCAAAAACAACTGCACTGCAAATTCACAATCCGTCTTCCTACTTATTGATTCAAAAAGACAGCATCAGTAACAAAAGAAAAAATAATATATGCTAGTAAACAAACAAACAAACAAACATTCCTTTCACGAATCATCAATTTTGGAAAGTCACTCGAACTGTCACTACACGAAAACATCCTCCTAGAACTGCCGTCATTCCTTCGACATAGTTCGTCTATTTCCCATTCAGATATTCACGAAGGTAATCTATCTATTGTCGCTTTTTGTTATGGCAAATCGCAGTGACGTTCGGAGAAAAAAAAGATAGATTTATATCTTCGGCTGATGGCCCACGTGTTTTTCCCTGTCCTTTCAAATTTTGTTTTATATTATTTTTAGATCAGTTTCTCTTGGCTTCGTCTGACTTAATTCGTTTTGTCGTAAAGATATCGGATTTTCGTTCTTATATTCTCCGATTTCATGCGGTTTCTAGAGTGCCTGTATGAAATATATCAAGTATTACAGAAAGCATCTTCAGATTATATTTGAACAAGAAATATGGGTAGAAGTAAACAGAAGTTAGTTCTTATTAACTGAAAAATACAGATTATTGCTCGAAAGCCAACAATATGAACATAATTATACAATTGAATTTTTCCAAATAAATATTTAATATTTACTTCGTTGATTGAAAAAAGATCCTGACCTTACTACTTTCCGCAATGTATAAATTAATATTTATACTACAGCGTCTTCTATAATTTGCACCGTTACAAGTTTAAATTCAGAAGAAGAAAATCACAACAAAAAGTTTGTCAAATAACATTTTCATCGTATTTCAAAAGTTTTAGGCGACATTTTAAAATGCAAAATTTGAACATTTGCTTCATTTCGCGAAGTACACTGAAAGATCTTTTAGGCAACCCTAAGGTAAATCTCATCTTAAAGGAAAGATTTACAATTTACAATAGGTTGTAAGGAGTGTAATAAGGTTTACATTGTATAAACAAAGCATGCAATCGAAACTAGGTTCAAGGAACACCTGGCAAGTTGTCGCTATGGGAGACTTGAATCCTCCAGCGTTTCGCAACATATAAATGATACCGGACACAAGATTACAATCCCCTAAAGAGTTAAACGTATACGAAACCATATGAAAAAACATTCAATAAGTTATTGAATTGGAAAGTGGCAGATCCTCCATCACTCAATTTTGATGTATTTATGGGGATAGAATTGTTCACATTGTGCACACAGAGTCCACCAAAAACTCGTAGCTGTCACAAACCTCATTGAAATTAAAACGTATTGTATTTTCTCGAAAATTATTTTCCTCTTACATCTTTCAACATCTTTTACATATTCATATATTAGGTATACAAACTTGTGATTTTACTACAAGAAAATATATCTATTATTTTTTCATTTCCTTGGGTATGTCGGTTTTTTATTTAATTATAAAGATGTTCTTTACGTTTCGGAAAAATTGTTGACCTGTAAATGTACTAACGTGTTTTTACAATTTTAAGCTTTAAATGTAATTAAAAATTTTATTGACAACACCCCAAAGGTGAAAAAATGAAAATAACTAAATTTTAAAGTTTTAATGGTCCGTTAAATGTTTGTAGGATAAATAAAAAATGAAATGTGAAAAAGGAAAAAATAAAATTTGCGAAACGTAAAGAACAAATTTATAATTAAACAAAAAATCGGCATACCCAAGGAAATAAAAAAATAATAATTAATCAAACACCGGTTAAATAATTTTGAAGAAATTTGAAAATATATCTATGTATAACTGAAACCACCACCATCAAAACTCCTTACGTTCGCTTTTATTTTCAAACAACCACTTTGGCGTCTACCGACAAAGCATTCATGCAAAACTTTCATCTACTACTGAAGCGTATTTTTCTTTCAAATAAATCCGACCAAAGCCAACGTGAAGGGAGAAAAATTACTAGCGTAATAAAAAAAAAATCCAACCCGGTGGTTGGATTCACGAAACAATGTCTGTGTTCAGTGGTAAAAGCTGACGTGTCTATAATACAGACGCAACCTTGTATTAAAAATGATACACGTTTATATTTTGTTTTTGGCTCGCTTCTTTAGCTTTTTCCTATCACATCCTGCAGGAGTATAGAGATACTGTGCCTTGTATTGCTGGCTCATTCCCGTTGTTTAAATATCAATATGTTTTTATTCTCATTTTTTTATTGTCCGTGCTGGAAGATATTGAAAAATATTGTGTATGTGGGTGTGATTTGTGTGTTCGTATTGTAGATATTTGTGTTTCGTTTTGAAGTTTTTATCTAGTCGATTTGAATAGAAACAAGCTCTCCGTTTGTATTTTGTATATTTTAATATGACCGCCATATGGAAAGCGGCCATATTCAAATTTTAATTAACTAGATAGTCTTTAAACAAACGCATTTCAACGATGTTTAGTATACACACTAAAAGACTTAGGCATTTTTTCTTGGTAAAATCCCTTCCTGTAATAATTTTCCGCACTGAAGGGAGAATTATATAAGAAAAATTTCTGTTTCTGAGATAAAAATCTCTTAGCGTTGTAATATTACCAAGAAAAATATTAATATCTCTTAGGAAAAACTTAAAATTTCTTACAATTTAGAAAATTACAGTCATAAATTTAGTAATTTTCAAGTGATAAGGAAAAAAACAAGGCGCGCATGCGTTTATTTAGAATGTTCTGGTTCAAGTCAGGCGTAGGCAGAAATGACATGACGTGGTTTTGTTTTCTTGTTATTTTAGAACTATGATACTGATTATTGGTAGGTGGTATTAATTCATATTAGAAAATCTGTTTGTTGTTCTTTTAATGCTTTAAAGTCGGTTATGCACTCTGCTACAATTTGAGCATGGAATATCCGAAACAACTTGCATTCATTTTGGAATTAATTCAGCATTATATGTTAAAAACTCACCCATACACTAAAAAATTTAGGTAATTTTTCTTGGTAAAAATCACTTTTTTTGGACAATTTTCCACATTCAATGGGAGTAATATACAAAATGTTTTACGTGAATATTAATTGAAAAATTTGTTTCTTAAAAAAAAAATCTTCAACATTGTAATATTACTAATAAGAAAAATATTATATCTTTCAGGACCGACGCTCTGGAACGTGCTGTATGACGGAGTACTGAGATTGGAGCTGACGGTGGATGCCATCACCATTGTATTTGCCGACGACTAGGCACTGGTGGTGGGGAGTGCAAGCGTGGAAGCTCTCACGCGAAATGGCAACAGCTGTCTCAATGGTCAGAAAGCACAAGTTGTCACATTCACAAGAAAAAGAACACTAGACGGCTTTCAATCACTAGTGATAGGAGGTGAAAGGATTCCATATGTCAAAGAGGCGAAATACTTTGGGGTATAGTGTGATCAAAGATATACATGGAACCCATGTATCCAAAACATAATCAACAAAGCCACTATCGCCTAGGAAGGTGCAAGAGGCTGTGTGGAAGGAATTGTGGACTTAGCTCCAAGATGGAATGGATACATAATCAGTCCAGATAGTGGTGGCGAAAATCACCGGGGCAGAGACAGGTAAAAGAGTTCCTAAGGAACAGAGGCCTGAATTTACTACGGATCTACTGTATAGAGATAGGAAATCTGTCAAAATGATAGTAGGTCTGATGACTGGTCATCAACATAGACCTGATAGATAACCCAACATGCAGACTCTGCCAAGAAGGGGAAGGAACATCAGTTCATGTGCTGTGCCAATGTGTACATAACGACCAAGAACAATAATAATTATATTATAGATAATATTTGATGATGTTTTGTTCGTAGCCGTTAATTATGTATAGTTATTCCTTTTTTTTTTCCTTTCGTGAGGATAGCGGCTAATTTATACTGATGACTTAAAAAGTTAAACAACTCATTTTTTTTTACGTTTCGACAATCTTTATTTTTCTTGTCTTCCTCAGAAATGTATATTTTAAATTAACTTGTTTTATTATTATTTTTTTTTTTTTAAATTATATCTAAAATTAATGATAAAATGTCAATAATTATACAAAATGTGAGTTATTTTTTATACTTACATCTAGGGACATTCACAAACATTTTAAAAAACATATTTAATAGTTACATTTTTAAACAATTTTACAAATGTTAACACAACTATTTTAAATCAAACTGTCGAAGAAATATTTTAAACATACGCGAAAGGCTAGCTCAGCGATGGGCGGTTTTTTTTAAATTTGTCAAACTAAAAATTGTTGTTTATCTCTTTGCATGCATATATTAACGGCGAAAAGTATGTTTAAATGATTGGCGCATAAATTTTTAACAAACCTTCTACCTCCGTTTTATCGTTTACTGCGTTTTTATGTTTGTTTATTTGGATCATTTCTAAAATGCATCGCGCTTTATAATTTTTTCTTTATTTAAAATACTTGTATTATTGAAATTGAATGTATGACCTAAGTTAATTGTATGTTTTTTTTAAAGCAGTGAGATTATTCTGATATTTGTGACCTTTAATTCTATTATGAAGTTGTTGTGATGTTTGTCCTATGTACACACCATTGCAATTGTTACAGGGATTTTGTAAACTACGTGACTTTGTTTTGTAATGGAATACAATCTTTTAATTTAGAGAAACCAAATTTCAAATTATTGTGGTTTTTATGTGCAAGTTTTATATTATGTGGGTAAAGTATTTTATTAAGTTTTTCGGATAATTGAGGAACGTATGGTATGCTAAGATATTTAAAGGTATTTGGATTTGTGTTTTTTGTGTTATTGACATGTCTGGTGTTATAATATTGATGTATTTTGTTTTTAATGGTTTTTTGAATTAGCGTTAAGGGATAGTTATTCTTTTGTAAATTGATTTTTACTGTGTTTAAAATTTCTTTTCTGTATTTTGGACTGGTTAATGTAATGGCTCTATTGATTAAGGCAGACATGACATTTTTTTTATAACTAAAGGGTTGGGCAGAGTGAAAATTCAAATAACGGCCAGAAAATGTCGGTTTGTGATATAATTTTGTCAAAATTTTATTATTTTCTCGACTCAAGGTAAGATCTAAATAGTTTAACATTTGATTTTTTTCTATTTCAAGGGTGAACTGTAATTTCGGATGAAAATCGTTAAAAGATTGATGAAATTTTGTGATTTTGTCTTCAGGAATACACACTAAACAGTCGTCCACATACCTTTTATAAATTTTTCCCTTTTCGCCGTTAATATATGCATGCAAAGAGATAAACAACAATTTTTAGTTTAACAAATTTAAAAAAAAACCGCCCATCGCTGAGCTAGCCTTTCGCGTATGTTTAAAAATATTTCTTCGACAGTTTGATTTAAAATAGTTGTGTTAACATTTGTAAAATTGTTTAAAAATGTAACTATTAAATATGTTTTTTAAAATGTTTGTGAATGTCCCTAGATGTAAGTATAAAAAATAACTCACATTTTGTTATAATTATTGACATTTTATCATTAATTTTAGATATAATTTAAAAAAAAAATAATAATAAAACAAGTTAAATTATAAAATATACATTTCTGAGGAAGACAAGAAAAATAAAGATTGTCGAAACGTAAAAAAAATGAGTTGTTTAACTTTTTAAGTCATCAGTATAAATTAGCCGCTACCCTCACGAAAGGAAAAAAAAAGGAATAATTATAGATAATATATAATATATAATTTTTATATGTGAACGTTCTAAATGAAGAAATCAGTGAGTGGATGAAAGAGCATGAACTAACTCTGGCGCCCGCCAAGCCAGAGGCTGTGATCGTCAAGGGCGCATGTCATCTTTAACCTGAACGGCGTAACGATAACCCATAGTAAGACAAGTAGATATCTAGGCTTCACCATCGACGAAAAGGTCAGTTTCGGACATCATAACCGTGAACTGACGGGCAGGACTGGGCAACGGCTGACTGCACTTGGCACGTGGGCTTACCAAGCAGTGGACAGCGAGTCACTGTACAATATTCTTCTGTACGTCTGTCACCTATCTGGAAGGACGTACTAAAGATACAGAGGCATCGCGATCTCCTTGTCAGAGCACAAAGTAACATGCTACTGCGGGTGGCATCTGCTTATAGAGCTGTGTCGGCAGAGGCGCTGCAAGTTGTGACTGGCACCGTCCCTATAGACCTGTTGGTACATGAGAGAGCAGCAATGATGAATGGTGAAGGTGACGGGAGATCAGACACATGGAGGCCAGGGAGAAATCCTATAAGACCTGGCAGGCACGGTGGGATAACGAAGCGAGCAAGGCGCAATGGACCAGCTGATTAGAGACCTAAGGAGCTGAAGGGAATGCAGGCACAGAGAGTGCGGGTATAATCTGACACAGGCCCTTACCGCGCACGGAACATTCAGACACTATGCCAAGCATTTCGGAAAGGACTCATAAATAGACTACTCAATATTGTTCCGCCTATGATCTCGTCCACGAAGAATTGGCGGAAAATCCATGGCTTGATTAACAACATTAAGACCGTCAAGGAATTTGAGGAGCGAGCCAGACAAGGCAATGACTTTATATAAGAGGTGTGCATAAAGCATTTTCCCCCGGCAAAAAAAAAAAACTTTCAGGAAAAACTTAGCATTTCTTACAATTTGGAAAATTACAGTAAAAAAATAATATCTTTTATTCAAATAAATTACCTTAACAGCAAAAAAAATATTTTTTGGATATATGATATCAAGTACTTACAATTTTCTTAGAGAAACTATTTATTTTATAAAAAGTCGGTACAGTTACAGATAAAGTAGTAGTAGATTTACGTCAAAATTATATTACAAAGCTTCAAATCATCGCGTCATGATGTTTTAAACATATAATGGCAAAGTTTTCTGGCCTATACTAGCAAAAACGTTAAACTTATTCTACAAGTACAGAAATTGCCGTGAAGATGGCGGTTCTCCTATTTCACTACAATAACTCGATATAAGCTTTCTACATGGCAGACATAGTTATCAAATATTTATATATTACTTGCTAGATAAATATTTCTTAGGAACTGTAATCACAACAGATGTCCGATTGCATACGGTGGCGCTTGATTTTTGCGAATTAAATTGCAATGGATAGCTGACGTGCAGTGGTTTTGGGTAAGTATTAGAAATTTTCATATTTTGTTTGCCTTCTATGCATTAATTTCTAATTAAATACACTCTACCAGGGCACTTTCATTTTGACGATATTTTCCTTTTTGTTAGAAGAAAAATTAGAAATGTTAAACTTTCTTTTTGTAATTTTACTTTTCGACAAGTAATAATAATAATAATAATAATAATAATAAACTTAATTTGTCCAACAGTCACTTGACCAATTACAGGACAGTAATTAAAACATTTGGAATAATAACAAAAACAGAACATTCTAAACAAAGTATTGCGAAATCAAATAAACAAATAAAATGTTCGACACAATTTACTTAATACTAATTCTAGCCCGAGGCGTACAACAGGCAAGTTACAATGTAACTGATATTAAATATAATGCTTTTACAATATATGTAATATTATATGAGGCGAGAAAAAAGAATTGCTTCTCCAGTAGGAAACAATGAAGCGCTAGAAAAATCATCGTAAAGCCTATTAAAGTTCTTGGACATATGACATAGCGGTGATTTAACCAAAACATTTGTCCTAGCCCTAGGCACACTCAAAAGTTCACAAGATCGAGTATTGTGAGAGGGAACGTTAAAGTTAATATTCGCAAGAAACTGTGGTGAATCAATTTTGTTAATAAGTAAATTAAATAAAAATCTTGCACTGTATCTATCACGCCTTTCAGATAAAGACTGAAAATTATGTTGCTGTAGTAAAGATACATAATCATAGCCTCGAGCAGGGTAATGAGTGAGGAGTATGCGAAGATATACTACAGAAATGATCCTGTGAAGTATGATCTGAGATTACTCACAGGAATCTTAACTGGGCACTGCGCACTAAATAAACACAGGCACCGCATGGGGCTTGTGGACTCTCCCCTGTGCAGGAGGTGTGGGAGGGCGGAGGAAACTCCTGCTCACCTTCTTCTCAACTGCTCGGCAGTGGATGGGGGAGAGCAGAGGCACTTTGGGGTCGATCGTTGAACGAACCCAGAGTTGACAAATTAACTCTCAGCCAGATTGCGAACTTCTTTGATAGGGTGCAACCTGAGCGAGAGGGCTAAATATGGACATGGGGGCACAATAGGTCTCTCTGGCCGAGCTGCCTTCCTCGGGTTTTTACACCCGCCCATGGGGGAAAAAAAAAAAAAAAGGGTAATGACCAGAAGTTCGAAATGTCAAGTACTTTAAAAATCGCTTTTGTATCCTTTCAACAGCAATCAGTTGGTACGTGTAATGTGGAAACCAGATTATGGATGCATATTCTAATTTAGATTGAACAAGAGCAAAATATAATGTTTTAATTGTATCTAAATTACTAAAATTCCGACAACTTCGTAAAACAAATCCCAGGGTCCTGGAAGCCGATAAAGAAGTTGCGCGTATGTGTTCTGAGAAGCTCAAGCGCGAGTCGAACAGCACCCCTAGGTCACACTTCTTCTCTCCCCTCGAAATAGAGTCATTCTTAACAGCGTAAGGAAACACCACCGGGTTCGCAGAGCGAGTGTAAGACACAACCGCGCACTTAGCAACATTCAACGATATTCTGTTCAATGAACACCACTCATCTATTAAGGTTATACTAGTTTGTAATTTAATGCAGTCTGCACGACTATTGATCTCACTATAAATTTTTAAGTCATCAGCGTAGGCCAGAAGTTCACAACTCAATTTCTCTAATAGATCGTTGATGTATATGTTGAAAAGTAACGGTCCCAAATTCGAGCCTTGTGGTACACCTGAAGACATGATGAAGGTATCCGATGTGAATCCATTATAGGCAACATAACCACGACGCCCACGTAAGTAGGAGGACATTAATGTGCACAGTGCTGGACAAAAGCCAATGGCATCTAATTTGCTGAGGAGTATGTTATGATTGATGGTATCAAAAGCCTTTGTAAAATCCGTATAAATTACGTCGACCTGCCCTCGCCGATCCAGTGCCATCGAAAGGAACTGTGTAATATTGACTAAATTAGTTACAGTAGATCTAGCAGACATAAACCCATGCTGATGGATCGACAAGTACGGTTTCACTTTAATATAAATCTGTTTGTACAATATTTGCTCAAAGAGCTTGGCAAAGTTTGGTAGTAAGCTTATGGGTCTGTAATTACTAATATCCATCCGGTCACCCTTTTTGAAAATTGGTATTACTTTACATATTTTCCAGGCGCTGGGGAATGACGATGTTTTAATACAGAGGTTGTATAAAGTGGTAAGCGGAAAAGCCAAAGCAACAGCACAGTTATTCACTACCACCCCTGGTATGCAGTCGTCGCCGGATGTCATGTCTGCCTTAAATCCAGCAGCATCGCGTAGCAAATCCTCCTCTTCGATGAGAGTTGCATTAAAAGATGGATACATACTAAATGTTTGTGGACACTCCAGGTCACTAGGGTGAAACACCGAGGCAAATTGTTGAGCAAAACCATTCACGATATCCAAAGGGTGTACAAGCTCCATTCCATTGTGCAACAAACGGCCCGGAATTCTCGAAGTTGATCTTTTGTTGTTTATAAAAGTCCAAAAATTGCGTGGGTTGCTAACGTAGTAAAATAGAACTTCTATGGAGATTATCACTACTTTAGAAATGTTACTTGTGAGCATTCTAGACTACATGAAAAGATCTTGGAAATTGACCCACATTGTGAAATTTTACTATGAGTATTCCAGGTTACATGGAAAAAACCATGAAAAAAGGAATTACTTATAGTTAGAAATATTACTTCTAAAAATAAAGTACCTGTACGGTTTTAGGGGCAAAAAATTGCCCCAAAATCGTACCAATTTTACCAAAATTTTTTTAGTGTATAACAGCTCATCACCTCCATTTTTGTTGGCAGAATGTAGCGGTGGCCATTTCAACTTAATCTAAGATCAATAATCACACTTAAAGAAGCTGTGTTTAGTTTAACATACAAAGTGCCCTAAAGGGAAAAGTTTCTTCAATAAAATCGTATTGAAACTTATTTTGTTTCTATTTAGCGTTGGTCCTAGTACCAATCTATCATTGCCCAGAAAAAATTGAGATCGTATACGTAAAGTTTATACAATGTCAATCCCAAGAGCGACGGCAAAACCTTTACCAAAACACATTATTCCTTAATTATGACACCAATAGCCTGGGGATATCTCCATAAACTCCAGAACCTCGTTAACCAATTACCCATTAATCAATCTATCAATCGATCAAGCTACCCTCGTCAGGTCGACCATGAAATTCCTGCAGTCTATATTCCTCTGATCACCGCGCCATCCCATCTCCTCAACCTATACGTCTGCTACCGTTATGAATAATAGCGAAGGGCATATATAAACGTTTGGAATTTCTAAGCTTGACATCGAGCGTTCGAATTTAAAGCGTATATGTACATCGTCAGCAGTCTACAGGTAAGGCGGGCAGAGGAATTGGGTCAATCGATGATAAAATACGGTGGTGGCGTCCGTCCCATCGTTGTTTCGGATTATTTTGACTGGTCGAATGATGGCCGAAGTTGGTCATGCGATAGTGTCATTTGTATTTTGTACAATAGGAGAAGAAGAATGGACGAAAAACGTCGAACTGCCACCGGGAAGTAAAAGTAGGTACCTATCTACAGGAATATGGGGTCGAGTAAAAAAAGCAATCAATTTACTGGGAGGGTAATGACCAGAGTGTCCAAATCGGTTAAAGATGGTGCTATATGAATATCTAAAATTTATGAAGTGTTTTATTTTGGATCGCTTCGTAAAATACCATGTCCATTAATTCAGTTTCATTTGTTGGTTACTAAAAGCTTTGTAATTCCTTTGTAACTTTTATAGGTGCAGACTTTCGGTATTGAGGTGAGACGTTTCGCTTAAACTCATGTTGAAATTAGGCAGTAAGGAGCACAAATTGTTTATAAAGTAGTATTCATTACATCCAATTTTCGAAATTACGCAAAAAAAAATTGCCAAAAAAATTCGTATTTTAACGGAGTCCTTTGAAAATAAAATGCAGTTTCTTAACCTAGAAACCTTTTCGAATTTTATTGTTTCTTTTTTTGGAACATTAAAATCAAACTAGAACAGTAAAAAAAATTTGCATCAAAACTACTTAATAATGCAGTAATGTTTGAAACATTAAATGATAAACAAAAATTGAAAATATAACATGAATAAACCCCTATTATTGAAAATACAAAATAAGAAAAAGTTGATCGTAAACTGCGGCCTCTGGCATTCGGTATTACCAAGAAATTCAACATCGTAGATGGCAGCCATAAACAGTGCAGATTTGACGCACAACATTAGACAAAACAACCTTCCAACCTACTCAAATAAGGGAACAAGTAGTACCAATAATCTGATAAATGATGAATTTACTGGATGCAATATTTGGGTGTATTTACCTTGCTAGTGAAATGAAGTGAGTAGGTTTTATAAGGATATCCATTGCGGTATGTGTTGAAGAATTCAATCAATAACAAAAAGCGAAGGATAAATATGTATTGTTTTTATGTTTGTGTGTTAATGGACATGCATATATGTGGCTGCATAGGTCTGTTGTAATAATAATAACAATAATAATATATTTTATTGTAGCTTGGTTTGAAAAATAATACAATACCAGTACAATACGTCATAACCAATTATCAAATACAATTTACTTGCCAATCAAGAAAGTCTTGGATGTTATAGGGTTCCAGACTACACAAAAAACTAAATAATTTCTTACGAAAAATTGCCAAAGAATTGATTATTTTGAGCTCATTTGGGAAAACAGAAAAATTTTAAACGCATATAATTTAGACTATTTTGGGTTAAAGTTAGTCTAGTTTTAGGGTAGCAGTAGTCGTTTTTGTTTCTAGTGTGATAATCATGAAATAATTGATTTTGATCGAACAGATGTTTATATTTAAAGAGAAATATTAATGACTCAAGATTCCATATAAAGTACATAATATTTTTTTTTTTAATTACAAATATTCGAGAAGTATCACTACTAAAACAGCAACCATAATATATTGCCCTAAGGGTGTGCGCGTCCACAAGATCTCGCAATTGTCGTATGCCAAACCAGACACTACTAATTTTTTTAGCTAATACATCGATATGTTTTTTCCATTTTAAATGATCGTCCACTACGAGTCCCAATACACGCACAGCATCCCTAACAGGGTAGGAGTTATTATTTAATATTAGCTGAGTAGGATAATTTTGATTTTTTGTTTTAAACAATATTAATTCTGATTTTGCACGATTAATTTGTAATTCGTTATCCTGTAATCATTTTTCAATGCATTCTAGAGAATCTGAAACAGCTCTAGTTACGGTGTCCTGGTTGTCCCCCCTTATAAGGAAGGAAGTATCATCTGCGTAATTAATAGTTATAAAATTACAATCGATCGTTGGGCATTCAACAGCATGTATGTCGTTAAAATACAACAGGAAAAGCAGGGGTCCCAAGTTACTACCATGTGGAACGCCCTTATTAACTTTGATATCATTAGAATAGATGGTTTTACCGTCAGTTGAGATAGCATACATAGCCTTCTTCGATTTTGTCGTATATCTGCGCCGAATAGCATGCACTCACAGTTAAAGCACAGAACAGTTCTCTAATCTGTGCTTCATCGTTCCATAAAGTTTTTCGTTCAATGGCATGATCCTATATCTAAACAAATTCAGAGTTTGAAGGTTTATTAGGAATTATCTATTAAATATCTAGATATTTTAAGCTGAACGTCGATGCGATGCTCTCTACCTATCTCCTATGTGGCGAATTACACACATGCGAGACTTGGTTTGCCTCCGAACGTAACGTCAATGACAAACTGCACACAACGTCACCACTCTATTTATAATTCAGAAAGATGCAAAATAAAAATCATAGGAGTAATACATTATGTCATTATTAATGATTACTAAATATGTCATATTAGAAGTGTATGTTTGATATAGACATTGGTTTCATTATTTGTCTAGCAAAATGGACGAAAATATGTTCGTAAAAATATACACATACAACTGGTAGTATGGTTATATGTATTACCAATTAGAAATATAGATGATTATTTTCCATTCATATCAAATATACATTTTGTTATTTACCTACTGACTGATCGTAGATGAAGTGCCACATTTGCAAACCACTGCTCTGCTATTGCATCAAAACTACTTAATAATCTTACAAGTTGAAGCTATAAATGCTTTTAGTATATACTACTCCGTCATTATAATGTACTTGCGTTTGAATGAACATTCAAATGTAGTTTTTGTTATCCTCCGATAGAGATTTCCCCATTTTTTAAGGGTTCTACTATTACTGCTGTGGGCTATATTGAATGCAGTATACAAAGTTAGTAAAAACTTTTTTGACAATGCTTGGCTGTTGTTCCCATTTTGATTGCATGTACCATACTATACCATTAAACCTCAACCTCCCATGTACCGTAAAGTGGGGCAATTCCGATCAGTTTTATGTACTATTTCTGAGCTGCAATTATTATTATTGATCGAAAAAAATTGTAAATAATCATACATCTTTTAGCTACACATACCATCATGTATATTAACCCAATGTATTAAAACACAATTTTTTTTTAATACATCAAGCGTGATCGGTTTTGCCCCATAATAGGGGGCAATTTCAATCACCCATCTATTGTCTTATAAAAACCGATTTGAAAGCTACACGAGGTAAATCCAATAACAAAAATTTGAATTTAAAAAAGGAAACTTACGGAAATAACAGAAAATAGCATTATAGAAATGGCAACAGATAAATAATGACATAACTATAATAATTCAATAAACTAAAACTAAAACAAAATTTCATTCAAAGCGCTTCCCTCTCAGTCCAAAAACCTAGCTTCCCCTTCTATGACCAGCTAGATAATTTGGTTTTTGGAAATTTCCTAAATTTCGTCAACTTGGAGAAATACAAAAGTCATCTTTTCTCTTCCTTAAAAACTACCGGTTCTTTAAAGTATTCTGAAGTAATAATAATAATAATAATAATAATAATAATAATAATAATAATAATAATAATCCATTATTTTCTGATGCTTTCATAATGGATAAAGTGCTCTATTTTACTGTCCTGATAGCGCTTTGGAGGTATTTGGGGTTATATTGCTGTTTCCTGCCAGGCCATACTTTTTTTTATAGTTTCTCACCATAATTTTCAATAAAACCAACGTAGAAACATGAGTATGTCATATTTGTACGTTGGTCTATGAGCATGTTCTTTGTTCTTTTACTTTTCAAACTGATGGGTATTACCCCATGAGGTGTTAATTTTCCCCTTACTCTCTTGTTATTCCAATACTTTCATAAAGTCAAAAAAAGAAACGGTGAAGAATGAATGACAATTGATTCTTTTCACCTTATCCCTTTTCGAAAATTCGCTTAGTCCTAGTGAGATTCCCCAGTAGTAGTTTGTTTCCGTCTGTATGAAATATTACTCGTTGTCATTCCATCGGAAATTATTTTTTTTAACAAAGGAAACTTTAATGCAATACTTAAAAAGCCAGTTAGTTATCTATGTTATAAACAAAGTTTATTAAATGACTGTGTTGCAAAACTTTCTTATCCTTTCCATAGATGCCAGAATAAATAATTGCCGTAAAATCAGGATTGATCGATTTTCTCCCATGCGATCGAATTTGCCCCACTCCACGGTATGTGGACTCACCAATGCTGTTTCTAATCAATAGAATATGCAAGCAATATAAAAAATACTTTAAAACTGTAAAGATTTTTGACGTCTCCAAACGAATTTTCACAAAGTCCGCAGGTCCATGATTCTTTCTTTTTAAATTATTCTGAGCTGTTGCATTTCCTCGTTAGTATTGATATTAAAATTGTTATTAACGTTATTATTATAATTTACTATCATTGTTAGTATCATTTTTGTGACTGCAATTTAGAGTCAATGTCTCTAGTTACTGTTAGTTGTTTTTCTATTGTATAAGAATCAATTAATTTAGGATTTATCCTGTTTTGGTATATAAATAAATAAATAAATAACCATTCACAACAGAGGAAACATTTTGGTTAATTCGACAATTTTTCTCCTCAAATGTATTATTTAAGCATGTTTAATTTACATTTTTGATGATTATAGAATAAATCTTGCGAAAGTAAATACTATTAAAACAATAAATGTTAAAAAAATGTATATTTTTACAAGTTGGGACAACCAGTTCCTTTCTTGTTTCACTGCACAAAAGTTCCAAGATCTTTTTTAAAGAAATTTCCATAAAGATATATTTCTTGCAACGAACAAGAAATTTCTTTCTTATTGTTAAACAGTATACTTTTCATCCACTTCTGAACCCGAACACTCTCAATAAACAGCGAATTGCAATTTTCTTTTTCAACGATACACCGTTGAAAATAATAGACTGAAAACTGTCACTAAAACCGTTGACGGTAGAGAAATACCCACTTCTATCCACCAAACACTGTATACCAACTATACCATCAATTTTCTCCAGCGGGGCTGAAAACCCCTATCCCTAGAAATTTACATAAAGTCCTCTTGATATGTAAATATCAGTTTCCGTAGAACGTTGTATAATACTACCACCCGCAAACTACAACGATATCCCACATCGGCGCAATACGGAGTCCGTACAGGTAGGGCAGCTCTGTTTGTGTAGACCATTAGGTCGTAATATAAAGTATTATTTGACTTTAAAATGTCGAAATGAGCCTGGCGCAATTTCCTGAACTCTTACTCTAGTTATGGGGATGTGGAAAGCGAAATTGGGTTGTAAAGCGAATATTATTGTACGCCATAGCGGTAACGTCGAAAGGATGAAAGGACAGAAATTGTAAATAGATTCTAAATAGGTCACTTTTGGTTATAAGTAGAGACCGGATTATATGCAAAGAAACACTGGAATATATGCGCATATATATGCATCGATTTTTGAGAAAATATGCATAAACCTGGGGTATATATGCAAAAAAATTGCGACAATATGCAAAATGTTTACATAAAATAAATAAGAGCAGAAATTTAAACATTAACTTTATTGCACAAACATATTTCTAAAACGATTTATAATTAAATGTTTTTCAAAATTGTGTAAAAGAAAGTTTTGTATTCTATCAGAATACATATGTTTCGAAATAGAAAAGCTTCTTTCAACATCCACAGATGTAATTGGTGCATTTTTTAACTTTGCAATACATTCTAAACTAAAATTAAAGTCGAAATCGTTTACTGTTTCAGCTTCCAAAATTTTCTTAACTTTCTTCAATTTTTCAAATACCCCGCATTTTTATTTATCACTTTTTTAAATTTATCGTATATAGAATTACCTATTGTACCCTTAACCTTCTTACATAGCATATCAAATTCGTCTACTATTTCGACTGATTCCGAGAGCGACATCCCTTGCGTTTTTAGTTTACGAATGGAACTTGAAACAAAGCTATAATTTGACTTAATATACAAAAGCTTTTGTAGCAATTCTGTTGATGTTACTATCTTTTTACAGTTTTCTAGAGCAATGCAGTCAGCAGTGATTTCAAGAATTACATTTTTTATTCCTTCAAAATTATCGGCGAAAAAAATTGCACCCTCTAACCATGTACCCCATCTCGTAATAATCGGTTCAGGAGGCAACTTAACACCGGGAAGTCGCTCCTTATAAAATTGGATTCGTAAAGGTGCATTTAAAAATACTTTTTTGACATTGCTAATTAAATCATTAATCAAAGGGAATTGATTCCTAATGTCTTCGGCTACACCATTGAATCCATGAGCTAAACAAGTGGTATGAATAATGTTGCTATAAAAAAAGTTTTTAAATTTTGCGCGGCTTTTATCATGTATGGTGCAGCGTCGGACAACATTAGTAAAATTTTTTCACAAGGTATACTTCCAGGTAAAAAGAAAATTAATAAACCTTCTTGAACGAATTGGGCAATTGTCACATTATTTGTTTTTTGAAGTTCTTTACAATAAATTAAATATGATTTACTTACAATATCTTCATGAAGAATTCCTATTAATAAATGGGTAATATAACGGCCACACTTATTCGTACTTTCATCTACCATGATAGAAATAACACACTGTTGAAAATATTACGGTGTTGGCGTTAATTTTGCGCTAGTCAAATATTTTAGTGTTGATCTTTCCAAACTTTGCCAGACGAGTTGACTACGCGTATTTAATACAACAGAAATTACTAGAATTTCGTGTGAATTCTTTGTTCAGATATGAGGATTGACTAGTTTTCTAGACATTCAGAAGCGTCGACCAATCAGAATTTTTCCCTCGGATAGAAATATAGAAACCCCACCTATTCTAATGCAGTATTGCATTATACGCACTACCTGCATTGCACGTGTATCTGTTTTCGTGTTTAATTCTCCGTATTAACATATCCAAACAAACCACCAAATGTGACTGACTTGCAAAGTGTAACCTCGTGTTATTAAACGTTAATTCCAGTGGGCATAAAAGAAATTCAACATCTTAAAGATGTATTGGGAACATCTATTTACGCAATTAGTTTAGACTTGAATCAAATAGCATAAACATTCACTTAATTTTATAATGGTTCTCAAAAAACCATTTTAAAATTGGTACGTTTAGTTGAAACCAAAACTTGTGAATTAGTGGTTTTGCATATTTATAATTGAGAAAACGTCTTAAAGAGAGAATATTGTAGCACTAAGAAATAGGAGTTGCATATTAAAAAGACGTTGTGTTTAGAAAATGGTGTTAAAACACCCAATATTTAGTTAAACAGCTAGTAAATTTGTCTAGTCTAGATCTAATAAAATGTGATTAGAAGTATTTTATAATTCCACGTGTCAGTTGGACAAAATAACCCCTTAGCAATAGACAATACTTGACAATCTTTGCTCGTCAAATTTAAACTTCTATAGTTCTCGACAAAATAACACGAAAAGAGTGTGGACCTCTCCTGACTATTAAATTTGTCAAAAAAGTGTTAAAATTATCAACAGTGCATTATTCCCTACCAATTGTTGAATTTCTGCTATTGTTTGCTGGTAACAAGATGTGACATAATTTTTTCGTAAGGTACTTTCGTCAGTCTATATTATGTTTGCAATATTTTTGCAGAAATGATTTTAAATTAACATTGTTTAATCTTGCTAATGGTATGTCAGACGAAATTATTGCGTTACACAGATCCGTATTATATTCTTATTGTTCTGAGTTTCGTGAAGTTGATGCTACACATTGACGTATAGATTGCTGCACACATGCGGATCGCTTTAGTTTTTCACATTTTCTAATATGTGATGGAGTTTTAGCATGTTGATCAATCAGGTATTTTCTCTCAGAAGACACATACAACAACAATTGTCATTTTATATCAAAAGTTAAAGAATTTAAAAACAATTGTAAAGCTTTTAGTAAAATTAAACTTACCAGTTTACTGCAGGCTCGACAAAATATTTTGTCGCCATCCTTTACCAGTTCAGGATATGGCTTAATCCATAAAGAAATTTTGTTCGCTATATTCATTGTATGTACGCACAGTATTTAAAAACCTAACACAATTACATGCTGTTTCGCTCAAAGATATTCAATGAATGAATAGTTTATTTGGGAATTAATAATAATAAGACGTATTTACCACATCCCTTTTGCTAGGCGAAATTAAACACGTGCAGTTCTTGGTATATAAAAAAGTACATTAGAGAAACCAATGTAAAAGATTTATCGTTCTGAGAATTGTCGGTTGTCGATCTACATTAGGAATTACTAGGAATTTTTACTAATAGAAAGGATAAGGAAAAAGCTTAAATATGCAACAACAATATATGCAACTTTTGTAAAAATATGCATAGAAATGCCTAAATATTGTCACGTGGGGGTGCGACAGGGGGTTGCTCAGAGGTAATACATATAATAATTGCACCTACCTTGGGTTGCAAGGGCAGGAATCAACCAAAAGACCAGTACATTTCATCTGTTTATTAAGAGAGACTCCACGAAGAATATCTCGTGGAGTCTCCCATCGGAGAACCTCCTCGCGGAGTGTCTCCTTTACAGACAGTCCCATTTACTATAATTACAATAATTATATAGCTTAGCGCTATCCCCACTCTTGAAGGCCGATTCGTGACATCTCCCTCCCCTCCAGAAAACCGAATGGATTTAAAAAGTAACATAAATTTAAAAAATTGAAACAAAAAGTAATTTGAATAGCAGCCACGAATCAGACTTTAGGATCCTTAACTATGCTTAACTATCCTTAGACTAACTTAATGCTATTCACAACAGAACACATTCAAAATACAATTATTACCTACTTAATTAATAAACTGTAAATACTTAAACTAACACCACCCATATGAGTCTTTCTCGCGAAATTCTTCAATGTTCCCACGGAGGCAGAATCATCTCTTTGTTTACTATTAGCTGTTTTTTGAGTAATTTGGGCCGTTGCTACACTTAATAGTTGCTTTGGAGTTGCGGTAGAAGCTTGAGGGATATTGCAATGTATGTACGTAATTGCAACCACTCCTTTTATACTGGTGGATGAAACCGGCTAATAGTAAACAAAGTGATGATCCTGCCTCCGTGGAAACATTGAAGAATTCGCCAGAAAGACTCATATGGGTGGTGTTAGTTTAAGTATTTAAGGTTTATTAATTAAGGGATCATGATTGTATTTTGAATGTGTTTTGTTGTGAATAGCATTAAGTTAGTCTAAGGATAGTTAAGCATAGTTAAGGATACTAAAGTCTGATTCGTGGCTGCTATTCAAATTACTTTTTGTTTTAATTTTTAAATTTATGTTACTTTTTAAATCCCTTCGGTTTTCTGGAGGGGAGGGAGATGCCATGAATCGGCCTTCAAGAGTGGGGATAGTGCTAAGCTATATAATTATTGTAATTATAGTAAATGGGGCTCTCTGTAAAGGAGACACTCCGCGAGGAGGTTCTCCGATAGGAGAGTCCACGAGGTATTCCTGGTGGAGTCTCTCTTAATAAACAGCTGAAGTGTACTAGTCTTTTGGTTGATTCCTGTCCCTGTAACCCAAGGTAGGTGCAGTTATTATATGTATTACCTCTGAGCTACACCCCCGTCGCCCGCCCACGTGACAATATGCAATATATGCAATCACTAATTAGCGCTAATTAACTTCAGTTAGTGTAATACGTCTACATATGGACTATAATTAAAGATATGCAAAAAATAAAATATATGCACTTTGCATATAATCCGGTTTCTAATGATTACATTCGGTAATCCTATTATAGATTATTGAATTAATAAACAATGTGAGATTTTACTGATAAATAGTTTTTTGCTGATAGTTGGTTTTTTTTTCCAATGTTGTGATTTACTACCAAAAGTTAGTGGTTATGATTTAGTACTTGAAACTTGTCAAAAGTTCTCGCTTTTTAAGCCAGCTCCTTCAAGATGTTGCAATTTCTTGGCACGTAGTTTATACATAACTTGCATAATACGGGTTGAAATGTACTTGTTTAAAAAGAATCATATTTACCGTCGAGTCCAAGTTTTTCTTGCAATTTTGAACAGATAAAAAACAGCGATACGACGTTGAATATTAATTTTATTAAAGCGCCAACGTTCGCGAATTCCTGAAATATCCTAATTGCGCAATTATTAAATTCTCGAGCACGTACCTACCACCCCCACCATCCCCTAATACACCCTCTCTCGAACGTCAATTTGCCCGTCGTCATCCAGGCCGGCGATCCTCTCGGTTCCTCTTATTCTTCTTTCCCCATCTATGTATATACCGGCGTTCCTCGACTCGCATCTTCAAGGCAACGCCCCGCAACGTCGGATTCATATCTCCATTTTGCAAATCGATCCACGGCCCGCGAAAATCCCGCTCACGTCTTCCGTTTTAGCGCTCGAGCACTTTATGAATATCGTCGGGAGGCCCTTCGGGTCCTACGCGTCGCGTCGCCCCGCGCCGATGTCTCTTAAGGGACCGTCTAAGTTGGAATATTTATGACGTTCGCGTGGGGAGAGGTGAGATTGCCGCAAAAAGATCGTAAAGTTGGCGAATTTCGACTGAGACACGGAGTGTCCGGAAAAGTTTTGGTGTGCTGCCGGCGCGCCGCCTGTTAGTTATATGCATTATCGGGGCGTGGAGGAAGCTGCAGACACGTCATGGCGCGCGAATCGCAAGCACGGATGCGATGATTTTCCGATTTGGCTGTTGAAACTTTTAGTCTTTTAAGGAATCTTTAAGTTTAGCATTGTTAGCAAATGTGGATATTTCGACGAAATTTCCTATAAAAACTTTGGCTTCTCAAAGTCTACACGCTTTATTTATGAAGAGCTAAATACTTCCCTAACAGCCAGAAATATTACATAGATATTTTTAAAAATATATTTTTCATATTTTTTTCTAAATATAGATAAAATATTCAATTAAAATATTTATTCCATATTTTAAAATTAATGTAAGCGCTATATTTTTTCTAAAATATTTGTAAAATATTATTTATATAAAAATTGAGATTTTTTATGCAATCTATCTAATTTGTCAAAATGAACTAAAATTGTTCTTGGTTATTTAGAATGTATAACGTCGATAACGAAAAGTTGAAACATACATAGAGTTGTCTAAAAGGCAAGAACTGTTTTTTCACACTCACCATACAAGTTAATAATCAATAATTCTGGCATCTTTTAAGCATACTGAAGTTTATCAAATTAATCACAATTTTTAATTGAAGTGTTCTAAATAAAAAACAACGTACTTATTATCGTTTTATTTGAATAAGCCAATAAAAATGAAAAATACTCATTTTTAAGTCTAGCCTTGGCTGGTGCCAGGTACAACCTATGGCTTTTTTCATATCTTCGGTAGTGGCGATCTCATGGCGTTTCCTAGTGGCCTCTAAACAATGCCAATTGTATTAGATCATACCATGAATAAAAACATCGTACAACATTATCAACACCTACTAATACATTTGGAGCATTTACAATAATTGGAGTGGTAGCTACATTCTAATACTTACGATACTTATTTTTACTTTATTTCATAATATTTGAAAACATTCTACGTACAAACAATAAAACAACACAACGTATTCTACCTCTATTTGAGGTTATGAGCTTATCTATCAAGATGAATCTCTTAAGCAAATCAACTAGCAATTTATCTGGTAGATGCAGTACATATATGATGCATAAATGTGCATAAATCTAAATTATATTATTATACGATTTCTGTACATAGCGATTATTGAGCATTCCATTATCTTATAAATGCATGACATGTTCAAGTTTTGCTTACCTCGTAGTCACATACAAAACTAAACACACCCGCAACAATTAATTACACAGTTAACCCTAATCTGCCCTAATCGTATACTATTATAAACTATAACATGTAACGGACAAACGAATGAAAACGTTGATGATACGCACGTGCGCGTATGTATTGTATGTACCTAATCCATAGACGCTTAAACAATACTAATCATATACACCGGCACGTAATGAATAGAGGTGTTGTGTTGACGTTCGCAACTTACAAATATTACAAATAATATAATACAAAACGCAGATATATTAATAGAAAAGTTACAGCGCTCAACTTAGATACTAATTAAATCATATTAGATATATATTATCTAATTTAATCTTTAAACCATCATTTTAAATAGGTACATACCTAGTTAATATGTATGCATATTTTACCCATTTTATATTATTCGTCCTACGCACCAAATGTACAAAAGAAAAATTTCAATCTTTTTCTTTTATATGAAATAAATATTTACAGAAATGCAAAGCAAAATATTCTTGCAGAGTTATAAAAAATATATTGAGAAAACATTTGCAATAAAATATTATTAATGCTACATAACATATATATTTTTTAAATGTTTTCCTAATATATTTTCTATAATATATTTTAGAGACCGGAGTATATGCAAAGAGCATATATTTTATTATAGTCTATACGTAGACGTATTACACTAATTGAAGTGAATTAGCGCTAATTAGTGATTGCATATATTGCATATTTAAGCTTTTTCTTATCCTTTCTATTAGTAAAAATTCCTACTAATTCCTAATGTAGATCGACAACCGACAATTCTCAGAACGATAAATCTTTTACATTGGTTTCTCTAATACTTTTTTCCAAGAACTGCACGTGTTTAATTTCGCCTAGCAAAAGGGATGTGGTAAATACGTTTTATTATTATTAATTCCCAAATAAACTATTCATTCATTTAATATCTTTGAGCGAAACAGCATGTAATTGTGTTACGTTTTTAAATACTGTCCCTACATACAATGAGTATAGCGAACAAAATTTCTTTATGGATTAAGCCATATCCTGAACTGGTAAAAGATGGCGACAAAATATTTTGTCGAGTCTGCAGTAAACTGGTAAGTTTAATTTTACTAAAAGCTTTACAAGTTTTTTAATTCTTTAACTTTTGATATAAATGACAATTGTTGTTGTAGGTGTCTTTTGAGAGAAAATACCTGATTGATTCAACACGCTAAAACTCCATCACATATTGGAAAATGTGAAAAACTAATGCGATCCGCATGTGTGCAGCACTCTATACGTCAATGTGTAGCATCAACTTCACGAAACTCAGAACAAGAAGAATGTAATACGGATCTGTGTAACGCATTAATTTCGTCTAACACACCATTAGTAAGATTAAACAATGTTGATTTGAAATCATTTCTGCAAAAATATTGCAAACATAATATACCTGACGAAAGTACCTACGAAAAATTAGTCACATTTTACCAGCAAACAATAGCAGAAATTTAACAATTGGTAGGAAATAATTTTATTTATATCATAGTAGATGAAAGTACGGATAAGTGTGGCCGTTATATTGCCCATTAGTTAATAGCAATTCTTCATTAGATATTGTAAGTAAATCATATTTAATTTATTGTAAAGAAATTCAAAAAACAATTAATGTGACAATTGCCCAATTCGTTCAAGAAGGTTTATCAAATTTCTTTTTACCTGGAAGTATACCTTGTTGTTTAACGCTGCACCATACATGATTAAAGCCGCGCAAAATTTAATTTTTTTTTACAGTAACATTATTCATACCACTTGTTTAGCCCATGGGTTCAATCGTGTAGCCGAAGACATTAGGAATCAATTCCCTTTGATTAATGATTTAATTAGCAATGTCAAAAAAGTATTTTTGAAAGCACCTTTACGGATACAATTTTATAAGGAGCGACTTCCCGGTGTTAAGTTGCGTCCTGAACCGATTATTACGAGATGGGGTACATGGTTAGAGGCTGCAATTTTTTTCGCGGTAATTTTTGAAGGAATAAAAATGTAATTCTTGAAATCCAACTGCTGACTGCATTGCTCTAAAAACTGTAAAAAGATAGTACCTCAACAGCATGCTACAAAACTTTTTGTATGCCCCAGTTTATGCATACTCTCTCAAAAAATCGATGCATATATATGCGCATATATTCCAGTTTTTCTTTGCATATAATCCGGTCTCTAGTAATCATTAATCAGATTATATTCTGCCCAACACTGCTATAGACGTTCGTATATGCCCGAGACGAGATACTCACTGTTAGTTGCACTATGCGGTTCAAACCCATCCGCATTACATTCGCCTTACATTATAGTTACATTCGCGATCATACTCTGGTGTGTACGAGCATTAATATTTACTATATTTAATACATTTCCTTTGACAATCATTTAACACTTAATGTTTCATACTTTTATACCATCTCTTCCAAAAGTAATATTGGAAACAATAAGTTCTTGTTTTCTTATTTTAAAGTAGTTGATAACATTGCTTTTCTGCTTTTAGTTCTTTTTTTTAATATGTTATTTAAGCATAACGTTTTTCCTTTTAACGTTTACCTGATTCAGAACTCTTACCCTACAAGAAGTTTTATCACCTTTTCCACTAGAAAATAACAAAGAAAACATTACTCAACTACCTGAACATCAGTTTCATGATATTATTACCACTCAGGCAATAAGCATGTAAAGAATAACTCGCTCTAACTTACTCCGGGCGTCAGCGAAGATTAAATTTATCCTCGCCAGATGTCACCCACGGTCGAACACCCACCACCGACTCACTCGCTGAGAGCGCGTTTTCTAAGTAGGCGAAAAGTTGAAGAACATCGAGAGGTAGACGCGTATAGACGTGTAAGAGATCCTATTTCTCTTCTTCGGCATTTTTTTCCCTTTCTCTTATTGTTATCATTACTATTCCTCTCTCATTCCTGTCTGATTTTCAAAGCGTTCACGTTCTGCGTAATGGAGTTCGAAAATTGGAAATTACCATCGAAGATATGGAAGAGCATTTGTCGAAGTGAGCGAGTGTTTTCGTCTGGCTTGGTCGGATAAATCGATCTATAATCTCTGGGCAACAAGAAAGTTGGAGAAAGTAATAAAAGAAGGTTAGTGTTGATGACGGATATGCCGTGTCAGAATCCATTAATGAATCCAAACGAATTTTAGGTGTTATATTGGCATTGTGGAAAACATTTTTCTCATTCATGTTTCCAATATATTCAAGAGTTATTTATATGCGTGGGGGGAAAAAGATGACTGTTCAAAAAACGTGTTGTTTGGGTTAAGAGTTCAGGGTTTTGCACGGAACTGACTGGTTAGAAGTTTTTTGGGTTAATGAAACTCTTTGTGGTTTGTAATAATTAGCTAGGTACTTCTTTTCTAAAATATATTGAAATTATTTATACTTCCGGATAGCCGGAAATCGCAAAAGAAAAATAATTTATGTCCAGTGTGCTGTATTATATGTTTGTTATTAAGAATCATAGGGAAGTTATTTAGTTAGAGTAGGATCATTTCAATTGTTATGGAACCCATATAGTACTTAGAATAGGTAGCTTCGTGTAAGTACCTTTGTAGGTGGAACACGAGGTTGGGATGATTTGTAATAATTTAGTTTTCATAAATAAAATGTGCTCACTTACCCCAGTTAAGTGAGAACTGTTGGAAATTCTGAATAAGTTACATAGCAAGATAGGCCACAGGGCAAGTGAGAAGCTTATGAATAAATACACAATTTAAATTTAAATAATTTTAATTTTATTATTTTAAGATTAAAAGAGTACAGCACTTGATAATATATTCTACCAAATTACTGAATATTGCATGTCCAAAATGATATGAAAAAACTCAATTCACCTCGTCTTCCTTCCCTTGGTTTTGGCAGTATGAGTAGTATACTTTCACAGGTAATGACTGCCTCATCCTTGACATCCAGCCTAATAAATGATTTCCGTAAAAAGCTTACCACCATTTCATCGCCTAGAATACTCATTGCAATAATCTGCCCTACATAATGCAGCTTTATTTATTTAGTAGTATATTCTACTAATACCCAGTTCCCAACTTCTTTTTCTGTGACATCTTTCAAACATTTTAAAGTTTCTTCTTCAGCTTCAACAGCTATGTCCTCAATATTCCCAAGTAGCTTCTGTCACTTTCAAAAATCACTTCCGATTCTTCTAATGTAGACACACGACATCTCCTCTGTTCGGGCGCAATTTTGTTTTTGCCCTTATTGGGTATTTCGTCATTTGTAGTTTCTTTGTTTTCTGAATCTCATGGCGTCTTCCTAGCGGTTATTACCTACGCACCACGACCTATTCTTTTCCCTGTTCGTGTCACGAACTTTTCTTTTTGTTTAATTTCAGCTAAAAGTAAAGCTTCAAAACCAGTTTCTGTCGGACGAAAATTTGAGTCGAAATCTATGTGACAGCACGACGCAACAGCGGTACGTACTCAGAGGTGCTGAGAGAATTGTGTCAAGACAGACTTCTGTTGGTCTTCTCAACGTTGCAAAACAAGTGGATCATATTAGTCTGATGTTATCCCTGTTGAATGGTACAATACCTGCTTTACGAGAACCATTCTGAAACACGACTAATTCTTGCCAAATGTTACCAATTATTATTGTAAATTCCTGTTTTGGTAGTTTTTGTCCTATGTGTGATCTCTGCCAAGACACCCGCTTAGCATCCCAGCTACTCTTCAGGGATTTGAAGACACAAAGGTCCAAAGGCTGAAGTAAGTGGCTCGAATGTGGTGGTAATTTTAAAATTATGATATCGTTATCACTTGTAAGTTTTACCCGTGTGTGCCCGTCATATGTTATCAGCACTGGGCGTTCTTTTACAATATTAAGGAGAAAGCTGTTAGACATGTAGTTCAAAAACACCGCAGCTTCCATCCAACCATTTTGTGTCGCTGCCATGGATTTATTTGGAAAACATTGGCTTTCTGGAGCGATCTACTCATCCCACATCACATTTACCTTTAAATATAGTCATGGGTGGAAGCTTTTGATCAGCAGCACTTGCACAAAATAATGTTTTTATCTTTACCTGGACCAGTTGTAGTCCTTGTAGAAGGATGATTTTCATTCCAACAATTTGTTTTGGATGGATCCATACAAAAGCTAGTTTCGTCCAAGTTATAAGTGGCAACAAGGTTTATCTAGGAAACTGTTTTGAGTGATTACTTCAAGCAGAATGTTAAAGAAAAGTACTCATTGATTGAAAAGGTATCTAGAGCCTTTCTACGAGCAAATTCAACAGATTATGGTTTTTTTATTGACAAATTATGTCCGGCCAAAAAATTTCAAAACCAATCCTCTTCTGGAGTTCCATTTTTAAATGGTGTCTTAATATCATTTTTCCGTACGTATTTGCCGACTATTTCTAATACTTCTTTCTGCTCAGACCAAAACCGCATTTTTCTATTGTTTTTACAAGAAGCCAAAACCTTTTCATCTTTTTCCGATAGAGCAGTCCTCCTTCCCTGTGTACGACTCTTCACTTTCCGTTGCCTTTCATAACGTTAAATAGCGTTGTAGATGGTATGTGAAATATGCGACTTGGGATTCGTAATGTTAGCGTACCTACTTCTAACTTCAGTAGCAGCATTCTCCAAGTCCTGCACGCAATATGTTTCTCGTCGATTGGTTTTTCGTTCGTAAGTTCGCATCATTTTGTCAATTAAAATCATCAACACGACCAGCGATATTTATCAGACACTACTGATCACTGTAAGAAAATTGAAAGTACTGGATGTAGCTAATAAAGTATATGGTGATGACAGTATGTGCATTATGCAGGGGCGAGTAGGAACATCAATCTCACAATATGTGGATTTGCAGAATAAATTTTGGTATTCAAGCATCAAACCATCAAAGATATCTTATAATAACTCATGTAGCAAAGCAACATTTACGGGATATTACGTAAAAATATCCTTAATTCGCAAGCAATACTAATCTTTCTTACGATGATAAAAACCACTACGAAAAACAAACACTTGTGAATAACCGCCTACTTGCAATAAGTGACGCTCGTAGCACGAGCGTTACGCACTAACATAACATACAACACATGCCGATAATATAGTACACATCACTTGCCCTTGCTCTCACTTACTCCACTTCACCTTAGTAACTATATTACAAAGATGCCATGTTTACAAAAGAGGGTTAAATCACATATAGACCACATTCATTTTATGAAATACTTACTAGCTTTGTCCTAGGTAAAACAGTAAAATGTTACCAGCATATTTTACAACTCCTAATATCACCTTCTTCTATCCATTCATTTCATTATTGTTCTCCCTCTAATATCTCCAATTCTATTTTAACAAACGTTCTCCCTTTTCATTTCTCGTAAACTAAATTTCGTATTGTTAAGGGCAGCGAATCGAATTGGGCAAAGTGAAACTTAGCTAGCAATCGTGTCCAATTTCCCAACGTCTATGTCCTTCCTGATTAGATTTAGTCCCTTCTCACGGGTTTACGCTGTCAGGTGAGTAAAGTCCTCGCATTTATGTATGTATGTTAGAGACGTTTGTCCAGTCCGTCTCTAGGATAGGTTCGGTCATCCCTTTCCAACTGAATTACTTAACTGGTAGTGCACTTTCATCGTATTAGTTGTCTTTAGTATTCTCTGGGTGGAGCTAAATGGATGTTGGTTACTAGTTAAGAATAATGAAAGAAATATGTAGAATATCACTGTTGTTTACGGGGGTCATAAATAAATTATTTTTTTTTTTTACATAATATTATACAGGGTGTTGTTGGAGGGATTAAATTAAGGTTATACAACTGACATTTCAGTTTTGAAAACAAAAAGGAAAAATTAAATTTATAGTATACAAAAGTAGGAATGAGAAAAAATGATATATTTGCCAACCTCCTAACAAGCCTGTAGCACTACTGTTCTTTTTCCAACGTAAAATGTACGGCTACTAACAAGAAATGACCTGGTTTTTAACTGATCTCGATATCTCTCCTCGTTTCTGAAATATTGCGAAAAATATGTTTTTTAGGGGTAATTTTGAGCCCTCATTACACCTTCTAAGACCAAAAAGCGGGACAGTGCTTTACCGCTATATATACATTCGCACTTATCTACTATTATCAGGAAACTGCTACAAAAAGTAGACGCTTCTTTTGATATTGAATAGCTGCTACAAACTGCTAACGGTTGTTAGCTTTCTACAAAATAGCAGTTTACTTCGTAGCAATCCATTACTAGTGCAGAGTAAGTTCCTCTGCGTGCATTCAAAAAGTAAATACAGTAGACCCTCGATTATCCGACCTAATGTGGCGGACAGTTAGTTCGGATAACGAAAAAGCCGGATAAGCCGGATGAATTATATATATTATTGTGATTTCTATAATAGATTTGCCCGGCTAATGTTTTTAAGAAAAAGAAAAATAAATAAATAACTTTCTAATTAGATCTGCCTTTTCTTTACAGATACCTTCCTCTATATCCTATAATGATAGACACAATACAATCCCAATCCACTAGATGACTATAAAATATCATATATGTCCAAGATATCTAAAGTTTACCACCCCAGATCATGCGCACTAGTGACCTCCCCTCTTACTGACCAATGAGTAGTTATATCTTTATTATTTTTCCAGTTGTGAACTCGCTGCCTCGGTGGTTGTACAGCTGAGGTCCCCTAAATCCCTAACTTGTATATTATTCTGCCTTTACTTTGTTAAATATTGAATTTATATTCTAATTCTTAGTAATTCAATGTATCAAATGAGCTTTCATTAATAAAAGAGTGCAACTATTAATAACATGTATAATTTATTATCAAGTTTATATCAAAACATATAAAGAGTATGAGAACTCTTACCCAAGGTGAGTATACTTATTTGGAATGTTCAAAACAAATATTATCTATTATCCAGTATACATTTGGAATATCTAATTCTCAAAACAACTTTTAAATATCCCGCGCTATCATAAGAGAAAAGAAAACCACCAACCACGTCTACCAACTTATACAAACTAAAAATTTCAATCTTACAAGAAGTAACAGTAACTTCAAAATATTATCAAAGTTATACATTCATTTAAACAATG
This sequence comes from Protaetia brevitarsis, assembly GCA_004143645.1. Classification (NCBI taxonomy): domain Eukaryota; kingdom Metazoa; phylum Arthropoda; class Insecta; order Coleoptera; family Scarabaeidae; genus Protaetia; species Protaetia brevitarsis. The sequence goes on along the minus strand of RXPK01002631.1, from coordinate 13,015 downwards.
CTTTGACCAGATACCTCGTTTATCGGTTTACACAGACGCCAGAGTACCTCCAAATGGAATTTCCTTGTAGTGACAATCTAAATCAAACTCTAATGTTCGTGATGAGAGAGTTCAGAACGCGAGGACAACACCGCTATCATAAAAATCCAGGGAAACAGACCTCCTTCGTAGCCTTCAAGATGTATGATTACATTCGAAACAGCAAACACATGTATGATTCCATGTAGAACATGAACCCGGTATCATAAACAGCAAATTTCTTATAATGTCGAATAATCTTGACGTTTATGTATATTTTCAGTTCGAAGGTAATTCAAACAAAAACATCATTTAATTCATTACACTTGATGGAAAATAAAACAGCTTTTTTCGAAGATTTTCTTTATCAACAACCTCCGTCGCCAAGGATTTTCATTCATTTTCTTTTAACGAATTGAGTCACTACCCCATTCAAGTAAAGTGAAAACCTAGGATACCAGGATATCGTACGGTTGCCAGACGATAAATTATATGCAATTTAATGCATATAATTTATCGTCTCTTTATGCAATGATATTTATTTAATAACATCCAGTATGTCCATTTTTTCAACGAAATTAGACAATTATCGTTGTTATCAATAGACGATATCAGAAAGCTAAGAAGCCGGCGTCAGTATTTTCTCTTCAAAGTTTCAAGGACGCCTTGATTCATAAACTGGCAAATGGATGCCACGTTTGCAGGTAAAAACAAAGCCCTGATGTCCCCATCTCGCAGGTCATCGTTAGACAGATGGGAAGGGGCATTATCGAGAATAAGAATAGCTTTCCTTGGCAAATTATTAATGGCAAGATGTTTTCTCTACAGCTGGTACGAATTCTTTCTGGTACCAGCCTTTGAAAATTGCCGAGTTTATCCAAGTTTTTGTCTGATGTGTACAACATAGCGGTAGGGAATCTGTTTTTTTTTTTCAATCTCTTACTGTGCTTTTAAAGACTCTTAACTGGGCAGCCAATTTGTTACCCGATTTTCCAGAGGTCAGTCGTTTTATAGCTTCATGCTGTTGTTTGATTGTCACTACTAGCTTCTTTCTTTTGTTGCTTATGACGAGGGGAGACATAAAGGCGCCTACATAAACACAATTAAAATCCGCCCATATACACAGTATTAACTAAAATAACGTACTGCTATGGGTTAGCAACCCATGTTTGCTAAGTGTATTTTGAGTTGCTTAAAAACAGCTGTTTCAATTTACCGAGAATTTTTCACAATAATGTTTATTTTTGTATAATTTAGTTTAAGAGTTAATTGTATGATTTAATTAATTAAGTGTTAAGTTTTTTAATTTAATTCCATTTATTTATTTGTCTTTTGAATGTTAGCGTATTGTTTGTACAACTGCGTTGTACGTTTTTAAGAGAGGGATTTTTTTAAGAAAAAACGGACTGTTAGAATATTTGTCAGGCAGTTCCTTGTTCGACTGGTTACACAGTGAGTAGACGATATTTTTTTATTACTGCTTGATGCCATTTTGTAATTCATTTCGATATTCTAAATTTTCGCATTAATGTTGAATTTTATTATAGTCCATTCAAGGATTCATTTAGTAATAATTGTTAATATATTGACGTGTACACGTTGTAGATATACATCATTTGTTATTTTTGTGCAGGAAGATATATTTTAGTTGTAATTTTCTCATTTATAATTTTTTTGTTTTAAAGAGTTAAATTTTTCGTTTATTCAATTTTGCTGTTTATTTTTATTTATCTATTCACTGGGTTGGGTGAGTGGAAGCTTTGTTCTTGCATTTAGTTTACGATTTTATAGATTTCTAGTAATTGTCCACGTTTAATTTATTTTAATTTGATACCACGTGGATAGAATTTGAAAGATTTAGGATAATCTTCCTGAACAAACTAAACTTTTGCTTTGAAATAGGAAATAGCATTGTCCTATTGTAATTTAGAATCAAATGCAGTTTTTAACTTAGGCCAGAACCTTCAGTTCACGGTTTTTTTTTCTGCACTATTTGTAATTTAACCCTTTGTGAATAATAAAATTTGATTGTTAATTAGCATCTTTGGATTAAAAAACTGTTCTTTTATTTTAAATTAAACCTTTCCAATTTTTGGGTTTTTAAGAGAGTCAGATTTCATTCACTCACAAATTACTTTTCGTGGTTAGATTCAAGTTTTAATTCGCGAGGGTAACTCTGAGGTTAATTGTTTTTTTGCGTTCTTTAAAATATTATCCGTTGAGCTAGCTAATTTTATTTTTTTTTTTTCATTTAAAAATCAGTTTTGCATTTTTCATTTAATTCAATCAGTACACAGCAGTACACGTATATGTATCTGTAAATTGTACTTGTTCAGACACGTAAAATTCAGTTCCCACTTCAATACAAAAACAGAACCGGATAATACGGAGTTCGGATAACTGCGAGACGGATAAACGCGATTCCACTGTACACTTGAAAATGTAGAAACCTCGACTTTTTTCGTTTTATCTATTTACTTTAGTTGATTTATCAAATCAATATAAACATTTTTCGGCTAATATGGATAATCCTTCTATTTTGTAGGCGGATTGTTTAACTATAGTATGGATAAAATATCTATAATACGTAAAGCAATTTTGAATACCAAGTTATTAGTTCAATCGATATAACACTAACTAAGTTTAGTCGCTTTAAATATTCTTTTATTCAAATTAGCTATTTATATCTCATCTAATTTAAAAATGTTAATACATCGAAAATGAATATACAAATAAGCTAAATAGCTAGGCGATTCAGCAACTTTTCGGTTTTCTAATTGCAATTAGTTATTAATGACAACTTTATTTTTCTTTGTGTTTGTGTGTGTGTTAAATATGTATCTAAATTTTATTCATCGTAGAAAATCAGTATTTTCCCATATACTTATTATGTTTAAACTAATTTGTATTCATATTCCATCACAGCTATATACACATTATTTCGCTTATCACAGACACTCAAGCACTCAAACTCGCAAAGTTAATAATTCAAATAATGTCCGGACTATAAACAGACCTCAAAAACTTCCACGTTCCCATTCCCGATTTACTCCAGGCATTCGCCGTAATTCGAAATGTAAATTCTGCCACATCAACTCAACTGCTACCTACTATACTACATTTCGCTGGTAACCCTCGTTAAAACTTCCAAACAAATACCAGCCAACCACCGCCACGCTGGCACACGCCATACCACTCTCCACACCGCTGAGGATTGTAGTTGAATTGTTCTATCTATACCGCTTTAAGAGAGATTCAGAATCGCGAGCACCTCGAATCTGCTATGATAGGCGCTTACAGATATTCCACGTAGGTACAACATACATATATTAGATGTTTAGTTAGTTAGATAGTTAGTTGACGTAACCAGCCAGGGGGTAGACATTAATATTACGATTAATATTAAAGAGGAGATTATGAGAGTAGGTGAGGTGGTAGTACATTTTGCGTAAATAACGTCCCACTATTAGGCGAATGGTAATCTTTTGATGTACAGTCACGGGTTCATAATTAATTCTCCGGATGGGATGAACTCTAATAACCCCGGGGGTAACCTCTGAGTTGAGCATAATCGACAATGGCGTGTGCAGAACCCTTGAAATTGTTAGAGGTACTAACGAAATCAGTATTATATCAAATTTGACCTAATTTTTGAAATGTGAAACACGATAAACCTGATATAATCAACCGATAAACTTTCATGTAGTGGCAATTATTAACCAACCCTAATAAAAATTCAAAATTCACATAAACATTGAAATGAAGCAATTTTTTGCTATTTAAAAATATATACCCTAATGGACGTAACTTAGAAAGCGAACAAAATTTTTGTTCTGTGAAAGTTATTATGGTGTTACAAATTTGAGCATACAGGGTATTCCACGTAAGTGGTTCATTAAAAGTTTATGATGTTCTATTATTTACTTATATTTGAGATTTTGGCATCAATATCTGTTCGATTGGAACTATATAAATGCAAAATACGTTAACCAAAATATCACTTCCGGTTGACCGGAAATGGATGTCAATTTTCTTATTTTAAATAGAATGATATAATTTTTACATGTTGCCGTTATTTAAGTTTTTCTTTTTTTTTAGTCATAATCATTGCATCATTGAGAAATTAATATCTCGGTTAATACTGCAAGTAGAGACTCCAAATTTGCTATGTTATGAATGTAGATATTACTCTAAGAAACGGTAAGCACACTTTACATTCTAACATACAGGGTGTTCAAAACTGAGGAACAAAGTGACATATTTTCAAATGCAGAAAACTCATTTTTTTTTAAATAGAAAACCCTGTATTTTAATTCGGAATTATGAAGTAAATATCATCCCCTATCACTTTATATCAGCATTCCCTTTACCTATCTTTAATAGATTTTGAGATATGAGCAACTATTTGTTTCCAGACTAAGTTAGCCCCTATCTTTCAAATGTTGTGTAGCTGGCTCTGAAATGGATTCACGTCAAATTCATGTATTAATTTTTGATAACACATACCAAGAATGTTCGTTTGAATAGTCATTTTCTATTAATATTGCCGTTGTACGAAAGTTGTAATTACAATGATATACCATAAACACTTTTGGAGTCAATGAATTTGACATTATCCCATTCAGAGCAAGCTACAAACATGCAAAAGATTAGGGCTACTTTAGTCTGTTTAACAAAAATGTCGTTCATATCTCAAAATCTATTAAAGATAGGTATAGGGAATGCTCATATTAAAGCTGATAGGGGATGATATTTACTTCATAATTCCGAAATTAAAATACAGGAGTGTTCTATTTTAAAAAAAAAAAAGAATACTTTACAAGGGAACACCGGCGGGTTCCCCTCCGATTTCGATTAAACTTAACAGATCGAAAGAGTACTTAAAATAAGAGACACGCTTATTTTTTTTTATCGGCGTATCCGCACGATTTTGGGGTACAGCCCCCCTCCAAGTTTGACGATTTTTCAATGTTTGCAAATATTTCCTAAATTATAAACAGATATTAAATTTTCTTCTTAACATAATTTGCAGCATATTGCATGGCCCTAAGGATGGCGTCGTCCGTATTCGCAAAAAGTTAATAACGGGGACGGGTACCCCGTGCCCCATTTTTTTTACATTTTTTTCTTTTCTTATTCATCAAAAGAAGGCCGATTTTTACATAGAATAGCGTGATGTATAACCAGTTTAGAAAATTAATAATTATAAAAATAGAAAAATAATAATAAGCTTCAAAATAATAAACTTGTCTATTGTATAAATCAAATGAAGCTATTAACAGAATAAGTTTTTATCTTAACATAATTTCCAGCATAATACATGATCTCAAGGTAGGTATCTTCATAAAAAGCTAATAACGGGGAACGGGGTACCCCCATACCCCGCATTTTTTAATAATAAGTTTATTCATTTTCATCAAAAAAAGATGACTTTTACATAGAAAACAATTGGTTATTAAATTTTGGAGATTAATGATAAACACTAATTGTAATAATAATAATATTAGTACATTAATACAATTATTTGTTATCGTTTACTCCGCTGCTCTCCTACTTAATATTTCTTAATTTTGAGAATTGTATCTACTCGACAAGCTATGGTCAACCTTTCTATGCCTACTAACTTATACTACTATACTATACGAAACTTTATCGGTGGTAGAAATTAAATCGTTTTATCAACTGCAGTTGTGACTGCGTTTTATATATTTCCTTAATAAAATGTTATTCATTCTTAGAATACCATAATCTTTAGTGCGTATATATGAACAAATTTTCTACACAGGACGAAGGCATTAAATAATACATACATATATATTTTTTAATTTATTTCAAGTTTTTGTGCAATGTAGGTGTACAATGTAAGTATTCAATGGAGCATTAATATAACTAATGTGTTTGTAACGATTATAACATTTCGGAAACAATAGAACGAATTAGAAAAACATTATAATGATTATAAATGTTTAAATACATGACATACTGTAATGCGATTATTGGTTATATATGTATTGCAATAGCGAAATAGGTTAATATACATACAGTAATTAAGCTATGTAGTATTAAAGTAGTGATAGTCTGTGTAAAAGTGTGTTAAAACACAGATTTTTCAGGGCATTATGCAACTCACTTTCTTGCGGTGTCAAAGGAATTGTTGCGATTTAGTAACTTGAAACGTTGCAAGTAACATGTTCAACATATTTCCGTATATTTACGACCGCCATTGTGCGAACTATTAAGGTACTGATCTACACTGCACGAAAAAACGACTTCTAATGTTCTCAATTGGAATACTCGTCTTTATATACCTATTTCCTAAATGCAGACGTGACCACTTAAACGTTCGTGGTTAATTACTATGCATTCGGGATTTATTTTTATCTATACAATAATATGATTAATCACCAGATCCTTATCGCGCGTATTAATTAACTCACGTTATGCGTAGATAAGTGCATATCAAATTCATCACAATAGACACGTACATATATTTATTTTAAGTTATTATTACTATTATTAATTTTCTAAATTTATTATACATCACCGTTTTCTATGTAAAAGCGATCTTTTTTTGATGAATAATGAATAAACTTATTATTAAAAAAATGCGGGGATATGGGGTACCCCGTCCCCCGTTATTAGCTTTTTATGAAGATATCTACCTTGAGACCATGTATTATGCTGGAAATTATGTTAAGGATAAAAACTTATTTCTGTTATAGTTCATTTGATTTATATCAATAGACAAGTTTATTAATTTTGAAGCTTTATATATTATAGGAATAGCTAATGAAAACTGACGTATTTATAGTTGTAGAATCCAAAAATGAATAAAAAGTTATTTCATTCTATTTAAAATAAGAAAGTTGACATCCATTTCCGGTAACCGGAAGTGATATTTTGGTTAAGGTATTTTACATTTATAGTTTCAATCGAACAGATACTGGTGCCAAAATCTCAAATATAAGTAAATAATAGAACATCATAAACTTTTAATGAACCAGTTACGTGGAATATCCTGTATAGTTTAGTATTTTGATATGAGAAATAGATATATATGCAAGTATATAGCATCGACAGCTAACAATAAAAGGTGACAAGAATGACTTGGTCGAATGTTCTTTCGCTAACAGAGAATTTCACATATATTTTTTAAAGAGCAAAGAAAAATGTCCGTAATTTATATGACAAAACTTCCTAAATTATCGCTTTACGTAGATGAAAATAATAACTATTATTACCTAACATTTTCTGAGCCATAAACAAAATACTGTATGTACTGTAATGCATCTATTTAAATAAAAAAAAAATTCGACAAATGGTGGAGATTTTGGGGCTTGTTAGATACATTTAATATTCGTGAATAATAAAATTATAAACAACAAACAATTTCTCGTACTTGACGTAGTGATGTAACCAGCATAATACTAAAACGGCGACGATAACTTTCAGAAATAAGCGAAGATATATCAGGATAGATAAAATAAATAAAAATAATAACAATAATGATAATCTGATTTTAAGTTGAACTTCTGCGGGGTAGCGAAGCAATTTCAATCCTGACGCAGCGGGACGACTCTCGGAGAAAACGGCCATCAAAGGCGTGGTCCACACGTATGAGGAGATTATTTGATTATTATTCATCACCACAACGCCTTCGAAAGGTGTTGTGGTGATGAATAATCTTGGAAAGGCGTTGTGGTGATGAATAATCTTCGAAAGGCGTTGTGGTGATGAATAATCTTCGCATAGGACGATCACACGGTACAAATTATCCCCAGGGATAAAATAAAGAGTAACAATTCACAACAACAACATGAATGGCCTCCCAGATCATACAAAGAAACTTTCTTTTTATATTTTTACGGAACATTCATGAAAAATACGTATCGACTCAAAGGCTCCCTTAGCGGATTTCTCCGTGCGCACCACGTGACTCTCACGCTGAGTACGCCGGTACGAAAGGAATCTGATTAGATGAAAGAACAACTAAAACGATGCTGAACAAAAGAAAAGAAACATTGCGTTGCAAAGAATGAACTGATTAAAGATAAGAAGCGATTCCAAAACTCTAATTGAAAAGTAAAATTCTAAGAACAGTTAAGCTACCAACCTAGCTCAACTACACGCCAGTAGGTGACTCTAGTAGTACTAGCAATGAATAAAAATAGAATAAAAAGATGAAAATTCGAACGTTACAATGGGAAATAATTTGCATGTAGGAATGTCGTCGCGTAGTGTATAGTAGGTTGCCTACTTTTTGCAATTCCAATTGCCGAAATTATGCAAAAAGTTAACAAAGAATTCCGTTTTTTTAAGGGAGCTCTTCGAAATGAATCATAATTTATCTTTCTGATTTTTTTTAAGACAGCTTGTCGCATTAAAATCAAAATGGAGCGATTTAAAAAAATGGCCATAATGTTTTAAACATTTCTGATAAATAGAATAGGTAGGTATCTATAATAAATTAAATATTTGAAGCCATATGTGAACTGACCTGTTAAGATATTTTTCAACAAATTACATTATTGTTATGACAGAATGAAACACAAAACGCACAACCAATTAAGTCCCATTTGCAAGGGAAACAGCAACGCGTCAGCCCTGCACGTGGTTCTATTATTTTATGTGGAGAATAGAGCGGAAAAACAACGCCCGACTCTATAACGCCCTACCGCTATCATATTCATCTCTTGTCGACGCAATAATTTCACGCTAGGTGGCTTGCGTGCCCGACGTTGATTATTATGACGAAAATACAGCACCAAGTCGTAGCTCTATGTTTGATTATTATTAATTATTGTTTTTTTTTACTTTCAGTTACGTTTAGGGCGATTTCGCTATTTGTTTTATTATTTTTCTTTTTAAAGGAAGAACGCGTGTAGCGGAATTGCCTCGACAATGTGTTTGGATATGTCCTTCTAATTAGGGTGAAATTAGAATTGTCACGCAATTTCCTACAGGTACTGGTACAGAATACGTTGCGTGATATTACCGATTATCATTCTCATGTAAATATAATATTCCGTCCAAAGACAAGGAAAGCAGATGCGTACATATACAGTGCGTTAAAAAAAGGTTGTCGGATATTTTACCCAATTATAGTACTGGTGGTATAATAAACAAAAAAGTCTAGTCAACATGGGTCCGCAATTCAAATGTTTTTGACATATAGTCGATTTCATATGTTTAAATAAAAAAAAAAAACATTTTCGGTTTTGAGAATAGTTCCCTTGTCAAACAACCTGATTTGTGACTTAAAATTAGTTCTGTCAGACGTCTGTCATCAGATTATTTATCATTTGCGTTAATTTTTTTTGTTCTCAAATTATGCATAAGTACACAAATGCAGAAATGGCCGATATGCATTTTATGTACGGTCGTGCGAATGGTAATGCCACTGAAGCACGGCGTATGTATGCCGAAGAATTTCCAAATCGGTTGTTACCGAGTGATAAGTTTTTCTCAGACTTCATATCCGGCTGTCCGAAAACTGGTTCATTTAAAATTAATGGTGGTTCTGGTAGACCTAGATCAGTTTCTTCTCCGCAGTAGAATTAGATATTTTTGAACGGGTAGAGCAACCCAATTATTAGCACCCGAAGACTTGGCGTAGAACTGAACGTCATATCCTCCTCTCATTTGGAGAATTCTGCGGGAACAGCAGCTCTATCCCTACCACATTCAACGCGTGCAAGTACTTGCTCCTCTCGATTATGATGCACGTAGGGTTTTTTGTCATTGGGTTTTACGAAAGCTGGCAAAACTCCTAATTTTGCGACTCAGATTTTATTTAGTGACGAGGCTGGGTTTACTAAGAGACGGAATTATTCAATTTTCATAACAATCACGTTCTGCGGCAGATGAAAATCCCCATGCTGTTGTTGAACTGCATCACCAAAACCGTTTTTCGCTAAATGTTTGGCTTGCTATTTTTTTGGAGACTGTTTTAATTGGTTCATCATTTCTCCCTAATCGTTTAACGGGACAAGTGATACTTGATGATTTTTAAAAATGAATTACCCGTTTTGTTGTAAGACGTGCGACTTTTTAACAGATTAAAATATGTGGTTTATGCACGATGAGCTCTGCGCATTTTTCCATCGTAGCTGAGAATTTCTTAAATCAAGATTACAACGAAAGATGGATAGAACGGGTGGACCAACTGCATGGCCTCCTAGGTCCCCTGACCTGACACCTCTAGACTTCTATGTTTGGGGCATCTAAAACAATTAGTGTACGCACGATCTGTAAACAATTTGGAGGAACTCAAGCAACGAATCGTAATTGTTGCGAGTGAAATTCGGAGGACTCCAGGAATTTTCGAAAGATTGCGTCGATCTTTCATAAGAAGGTGTGAAGCGTGCTTAAGAAATGAACGGTGGACATGTAGAGACAATTTCTTTAGTTTTACTTTAAATAAACATTTGTTTAATTTCATTGCGATCAGAATTTCTTTTGAAAATTTTTATCCTACTAAAACAATATGCAATCGAGACTAATGTCAAAAACAGTTTGTTGCAGACCGATTGTTGACTAGACTTTTTTGTTTATTTCCACCAGTACTACAATTGGGTAAAATATCCGACAACCTTTTTTTAACACACTGTATAATATATCAAAGTTAAAGGTTAAAAATAAAAGCATTTAGTGTTGTAGGTTTGTTCAGCAAAAAGATAAGACAATATAATTAATTAAGATAATATAAGATTAGTTAATTAATTAAAACCACCTATTTTATTAACATTTATCAATATCTTACTTAGAAGTCAAACATATCATAAAGCCTCCATCCTTTCGTAGCATTTGACAATACCGTTTTCAATTAAAACCGACTCATTAATTTCTGCCATCATGAACTTTCATAAAACGTCCACCCCACACGCAGTTAGCCCTAAACCAAATTTTCCACTTTACACACTTCCGCCTCGTAAACCTTAATACAGCCACCCTAAAAAAACAATAACAGCTCCCGGGAGATAAATCTGCGCTCCGCGTAAGTGTCCTGTCGTTTAATAGAAATATCCCATCTCGGCCAGAAGGAAAAAAAAAAACACAAAATCCTTCCACGTGCTATCCGCAATTTCTGTCCCGCTTTACGGACCAATAATCATTGTTTATTCTCTTCCGGCCGCATCCTGGGTCATCACTTACGGTTCCGAGACTTTCCCCGGACATTCTATCCACCAATGTCTACCTCTTCTCTTGTCGTCTTGCTGAACTCTTCTGCGTTCACGTTGCAATACTGTGCTTATATGTGTATACGCTAGAATCTACCCTAGAGGGAATAAAAAACAAACCTGAATGTGCGCACCATCTATAGTTGACGCTCGTGACAGTATTGAGTGGTGGGATCAATCGCGAGCCAACTTCCCTCTCCCCACCCCATTTTATTAATTTTACACAGTTTTGAATCAGTTTAGCTCAGCTTGTAGTAATTTATTACCTCGTTTATTGCTAAATAAAATAAGACTGACATAAAAAACTTAATGTAGGCACATTTAGAAGCCATTTTAAAATAAAAACAACTCATTAAGTTGTTATCTACCTAAATATAAATGCCAACGTATTTCCTTCGGGACTACATACATTTAGTTCTTAAACTGCACGTAAACGGGTCACTTGTTTACATTCCTTCACCTAACTAACGCAAAATTATTCAGGTGTTTTTGTGATTTTATATCGATGAAAACATCACGGGATACAGAGCATGATTTATTTAAGTGTAGATCGTCGAATATTAAATATAAAGTTTGTTCGCGTCGTATGAACTATTTGCACTATTATGTACTTTTGCACACAAAAGTTCTAAAAAGTGCATAAAGTGCAAAGAGTTCATGCGACTGCGAACAAGTTAAAATTAAAGAGAATGGAGATTGTAAGCGTAAGTGGCGTATTTCTTACGAGAAGGAAAACAGTGTTTTATGTTTTTGTTCTTAGTTAATGGTTGTTTTTTTACTTAAAACACTATTATGATGAACTTTCAGGAATAACTCCTTTATTATATCGATTATTTCATTTTCATAATTTTTACCATGGTAGTTCATTTTGAAATACTGTACGCCAATGTAACGGCCGACAGCACCATCTAGTGGCAAACACGGGAACTATTGAATCGACGCCCCATGAAACTGTCAAAAATATCGAAAGTGTCGATAGATGTTGCCCGTACGGGACGCGCCATCTAGTGGCAAACACTGAACGATTGAAATCGACGCACATGAAATCTTCAAAGAATAGTTCCAAAATTGTCGCAGGTGGCCCACTATAACGGGCGACGCGTTTCTAGTCAAACCACTGAAACTATTGAATCGACTTCCACATGAACCTGTCAAAAAATAGTTGCCAAATGTATCAAGATGGCGCCACGTCGCCGACAGCGCATCTACGGCAAACACTGAACTATTGAAATCGACGCACATAACCTTGTCAAAAAAATAGTTCCAAAATGTGTCGCAGATGCGCCACCGTACGTCGACAGTCGCCATTATGGCAACACGGAACTATTGAAATCGACCCACATTGTAATTGTCAAAAAGTTCCAAATGTGTCGACAGTGGCGCCCTATAAGGCGGCCAGGCCTCTAGTGGCAAACATGGAACTATTAAAATCAACGACATGAAACCTGTCAAAAAAGTTCCAAATGTGTCGACAGATGGTGCCACCGTCGTGGGACAGCATCTGGGGCAACACTGAAACTTGAATCGATCCACAGAAACTGTCAAAAATATTCCAAAATGTATGACAGATGGGCCACCGTACAGCGTACGCGCCTACGGCAAACACTGAAACTATTGAAATCGCGCACTGAACCTGTCAAAAATAGTCCAAATGTGTCGCAGAGATGGGCCACCGGGGCGGCCAGCCCATCTAGTGGCAAACCGGGACTATTTAAATCACGCCACATGAATCTGCAAAAAATAGTTCCAAAATTGTCGACAGGTGGCGCCACTATAACGGCGACAGCCATCTAGTGCAAACATGGGAACTATTAAAA